>JAQGAV010000643.1:0-29191 GCA_034691345.1 Phasmarhabditis papillosa
AACCCCAGGAGTCCCAGGATCTGACGGACAGCCAGGAGGTGATGCCGCCTACTGTCCATGCCCATCCAGAAATGGAGAAGCCCCAGTCACCGGAGGACACCAATCCGCCTACGCCCCAGCCTTCGCCCCAGCCAAGGTTGAGGGTACTTCAGCCGGCTACAGACACCGTGTTGCCGCTAAGAAGGTTCTCCGCAGAAAGGCAGCAGCAGTCATGCGACAAAGACGAGGAAACAGCGCCCCACCTGGCCAATAAGTGGAGCTTATACTGTTTTGTTTTATGGTAATAAAGATGTGCCATCTTACTCTGTTATGCTCATGTCGAGCCATTTTAAAACACGTTAATAATATACTGTTTTGCAATTATATAACAAAAATACAAATACAATTTATTAAGTTGAAATATATGAATATATTATCTTGCATAAAGCTCACAGAATGCTTGTCAGGTTTTTCCAATACACAAAATCCTGTACCGATGCTGAAATTATGTCGGTCAACTCGATTCTTATTTGAGTGTGGTGACTTACTTGCTTTCTTTTTCCAGTATTCGAATGATCCATTCTGGAGAGTGCAGTCAACGTGTTCCACGTACTCATGTTCCCTAGTTACTGCTCGGGACTTTGCTTTATCTTGGCCTGCTTTACATTCGAATACCGTCCACATAGTTACAGTTTTATCGGCGTCCATTGCATAATAGAAGGTGCGTCTGTCGGTTTTCGTAATTTTATAGACTATGCGCTGAAATATGAACTAACAAAAAGAAGGTAGATTTGAAATTATTTATCAACCGTGGAATGCAGGTCCTGTTGAATAAATCTGATGTTGTATAAGTTAAATCAGGCCCATAAACTGTGTTTGTAGGAAAGTTATTTGGTACTTTGGTTTCTGGTCCGAAATTTCGGAATACTTGCTATTTTTCGGTTTCGCATTTCGGAATTAAAACCCGAGCTGCGGAAAATGTTTTGATAGATTCAGGGCACCCTGGTCTACAGTATGCGGTCATAGGTGCCCCAAATTAAGTTATCTTGATTTAGAAATTCCATAGAACGCCAGTTTTCAGCTACTCCAAGTGTTTAGTGTACTTTTAGTATAAATAGCAAGTAACTCACCAAGGCCATCATTATCTTTGCATTTGTCTCATTCGAAGTACATGTGAAGTTGTAACTTCCAGTTATGGTTATGCTTTGTGGTTTACTTTTACCATCCGCTGTAAAATTTACTTATATGGTGAATCCAGCTAACTTTACGCAACCTAGATAATATAGGTTTTTTTTTTGTTTAAACTAACATTTTTACATTTAAACATGTAAGCGGGTTTGGCTTTCCTCTTAAAGTCAGCGCCAAGAGTAATGATGAAGGGTCGACTCTCATCGGAACCCCTTTTGCTAGCACTGCGCCATTGCGAGCACCGCGCCAGCATCTGGCGGCTACTCTCCGTTCAATATTGGCTTTGCAAGTACGCGCGTGCAATTTGCCCACAGGTGCGGTGTTGAAAATCCAATAAATGCGCAAATGACCCTCCATTATTAATCTCGACGCTGAGTTTAACTACATCGTAATAAAACCTACTTGTACGTAGTACGCATTGGGGGGCAGTTGCAATTTCAGGCAAATTGGTAGCTTGAACATTCAATACAGGAGCTCTCACGATTTCTTGTTCGAATATAGGCGTAGTCTTAATTTCTGCTTTTAAGGGAACGTGTCCTCTTGCGCAATGCTGGTTCATTCCGGCAACCATAGCAATTGAAAGTTCAAAAACTAAGACCAGGCAACTGGTGGACAACATTCTAGGTCTAATCTCAAATATCTTCATAGCAAATTATATATTCTCTCGATTTTCACACACTCAAAGCATTTCAGCCATTTTCACGCTTTGTTTAATGGTTTTAATAATTATGAGAAGCAATCGAAATAGCGCCTGCAATAGAAGAATTGTCGAAATATGTTGGAAACAGATAAAAGATACAAAAAATACAAAGTGAAGTTTCCCTTTTGTAAACTATATACAAAAATAAATGCGACGTCAACCATTTCAAGGATTACGATGCTGGATGAAATATATTTTGTATTATCCACATAACCTTTCATCTGCGCTACTAGTTTCTGTACCAGATCAGTTCAACTTTTGGATTCTCTCCATTATTAGATGAACCTGATTACTTGAATTTGAAAATTGGCGTTTTTAGTAGAACTAAGTGGAAATACAGATTGTTAGTTACTTCATATTGCCATAGGGTACACTTCTACGCCGTTATTTTTAATTTATCTTACCATAGGCATGATGCTTATACTCAAGATAAACCACTTTATTGTTTACTTTCATTCTACTTAATATCCAACACTAAATATGTTATCTTTTATTTCTAGCTTTTTGAATTTCATTGTCTTTTTTCAGATGAAATTCCAAGATCTTCCTTGCGATCTGATTGTGAAAATGTTGCACACTGTCGATCAAGCGACCTTTGAGAATCTTCAATTTACAAATTCGACAATTGAGCAAATTTCCACCGCTGATCGGTTCTTTTACCAAAATGTTAAAGAAATAAGGTTTGTAAATATTCTAGTTGTGGTCACCAGGTAGATCAAAAACGATTGACAAAGCGTGAACGTTGCACTATGGCAGCAAGAATCAAAAACTAAAATGGTTATGGACAGAGCTGTTAAGCTGGCCTGACCTGGCCTAACAGCTCTGGTTATGGATGATATAGCCCTGTGTATTGTATCTTTTATATTTAAAAGAAAATATGTATTTTATGGAAAAATACTTTTATACCCCTGTATTAAAATAATTTCTAAAGAATTTCGAGTTCATTTACTTTATAGTAAACAGTTCTACTTCAGATTTGAGAATGACGACAAGTTTTTCGCTACTCTTCGAGATGGAACCAACATTCTGATAGGTCCAGTAAGATATCTAAAAGAGCAGACGCCTAGACAGAAAAGTATTATTAATAGATTACGAAAGGTAGGGATATTTGAAAAGAAACATATAAAAAAATTTCTGGTGGTGGATCGACTGTTGAAAAGTTTAAAGGTACATAGGGGGACTATGTTGAACTTTTGTAGATTCAAGACCTGAGATTGTAGATTCAATTCAACTACAATTTTAAGCAAGCTACGGCCAATAATGCGGTTTAAACTTGTAACTGGTTGCGTTTTGAGAAATCAGCAAAAAAAATGTGGAATCCAATACAGCATGAAATGTTGATCTAATAAAACTGTTTGTTGTAGCAAAATGTTCAACTTTGTTCAATTTTGCAATAAAACAGTTTTGCTCTGAACTGCAGTATATTGGCTAAATAGGTCTCCTATGTCCTTTTAACACAACCTATATTTGAATCTGCTTCTCTTCTTATTTTAATTCCCTAGGACTTAGAGAAGTTGCATTCTTAAACAGCCTATTACCATCCATAAGATTTTGCAAAATTGTCTTTCTAACATATAATAAACCATCCTTGGAAGATTGATGTGTTGTGAAATCTAAGTTGATTTTTCAGTCTATAGCAAACTTCATGAATACATAAAACATTATTTCTAAAATTTTTGAATAATTTGTAGCCACATGATTAAGCGACAATATCATATTTGTATATTTCAGCTAAAACATTTTCCAACTCTTGCATTTAATAACTGTAAGATTAAGGACAATGTACTGGGATTAATAGTAGGATTTGCATTTCAAGAGCTCAGGTGAGTGAACTACAAAATAGTATATACAATTTGGTGAAAAGTAATTAATATATTAACCCTCGTTCTCGTTTTTTGATTATCCCTCTTTTAATAAAAGATTCTAGTACATATTTACATAACTATGACAAATCACAAAACATCCTTTAGGACGGTTGATCATTTGAAGTTTGATCATTGCAAATACGAATGTTCAGAATATTTTGATGAAGTATTAAGAAGATGGTCCGTGAAGGATCTCACAATGCATAAGACGTATTCGAGTAATTGGTATATTAGTGATAAGGTCAGCTTCACGCATCTACTGAAACTCGGGGGATATCTAAATATAAGTCCAAATTTCTTTTCTTTTTCTAGGACATTTTCGTCAAAAAACGTTTCAAATAACATGAATTTTTGTGATAAAAGGGTTTATATAATGTTTAGTCACAGTTTAAGCAAATATATTGACTTTTTAATATCCCAACCCCTGATGAAGCCATCGTTCATGAACATGCAAAGCATTGATCAGGCGGCCCAAAGTTACCGTTAATAGAAAGTTTCGGTTTTAAGGGAGATGTACTCAAAAAGTTATTTGCTTGTTTCGATAATGGATCAGATAGAACTCCATGTTTCACCAGTAGGCTAAAAAATAACACTATTTTTCAGACTTTGGCGCTACTCAAGGGAAATATCGACCTTGATGTGAAACGCGAAGGAAACTGGCTAGTAATAACAAGTGAATCACTAAATTATTTGATTGAAGAAGAAAGAAAAGTGTTCAAGTTAGCAGGATTGACAACTGCGTTCAATATAGGATGGGTGGTTGCGACGATTAATGTGAGTCTTTTCAATTTTGTTTAAAAAGTAATTCGTCAGCTATAGTTAGCTACATACAATATCTTTTTGAACCCTCATAACTTTGCTCAAACTTGATTTTCAAATATAGGATCAACGGTACTGCTCTTAGTGTTGTAACTTAAAAGTACAAACAAATATTTGAGTAGACCGTGCCTTCAGGAAAAACAAAAATGACAATTTTCAGGTAGCCGTGGAGAAAAATCTCACTGTTGATTGGGATTTTGGGACAATAATAACCGATAGATTGGTAGCACTTGATGATAAGAAGAATTTACGACAACAGTTTGCGAAATTGCAGGCGGAAGGATTCCAGTTGTCAAGGGAAATGGAGCATTACTGTACAACAATAAAGGTACTTATTTTAAAAGTAATGTGCTAAAGTAGACTGATTTTAGTTTAACAACCTACTTTTTTGACTAAAACATTTAAAACACTAGCGTCGTCTGATCAATCTCCTAAATTATCTTTTTCAGCTTGAGAAACCCGGGATGACTATCAGATTCAAAAACTTTGGAAAACTCTTTTAATTAAAAGGGTGTTTAATTTATTTTGTATCAAAATATTATTGTTATACATATGTGTCTTATTGTGAGCTATAAATATTTTGTAATATTTGATATAGTGCAATATAAACTGCAATAGCCTTAGGATAATCTCTTGTATATGTAGTTCGAATCTGAATACTACGAGTTTCATTTAAAAAACACCTTTTTACTTAAATAACTATGCTCAGTACCAGTTTTCATAAAAGTAGAGTTTCATCATATCCTTAGAATTTGAAGTCAACAACACTATTCCCCTCAATTTTCTCTTGGACGCTGTTCATATTCACCAATTACAACATAGTTTAATTAAAATGAGCCACATACAAAATGTTTATTAAAGCTCCTGCTTCGGTTTGAATTACATTAATGCTCGATTGCTCTTCTGGAGATTGTTTCTGTAGCAGGAGTTATGCTACCATGCGTTGCGGTAGTCGTAGTCGAGAGGAGCGCGAGTCACTTTTCTGAAATCAGTGATATTAGCTAAACTAACAAGTTTTAATTATTTTTATTATTCTTAAATTAGCATCAATTTGATTCATTTCTTACTCTAAGTTACGATGTTTTACGGTCAGATAGGATCTTGTACGTTAAGCATTGTAACTTTTAAAATAACTTACGGAAGAGGATCGTCATATCTGGTTCGGTGCCAGTGAGAAACGACTGAAAATATAATATTGACAGCTGAATTAGATTAGTTTCTTTATTTATTTGAATATAGCTGTTGGTTTGGAAAGTCGAATCTAGGAACCAATTTTTACTAACACAGGACTGGGAATTTCACGGCCCGGCTCATGGCCGACTTTTGGTAAACCTGCCCGTTCGAGTGCCGTATATTCAAAAAGTAAAACAGCACTGATAACTAACTTTTTGGAACAATATCGGACAAAAACTATGAATTAAACTAGGGCCAGGTCAGGGCCGAAAATTGGAGAAACGGGCCGGCCTTTTCCCAGCCCGGCACTAAACAAACACTTCTGATCTTTAGTGAAAGTGGACCCATGTGCACCAGGAAATGCATTTTTGTTTTTAGGACTACATTAGACGGCTGATTATAAATGCAATGCTTGTGCAAGTTTAAAAAACGTTTTTTCCAAAGAATCAAGTATTTGATGTTTGTTTTCTTGCCCGATTTACTATGCTAGATTAATCTAGCCTTAGCTAACAAAAGCCTAGATTAAACAACACCAGTATTTGAGATAATGGGAGTATTTGGGGGAAATGTTACGCGGTTCACTGATTAAACTATCTTTGATGCTTTGGAGTGTTATTTAAAGAGTGATGTTGATTAATAAACAGAAACCAAATTGTTTTGCAGAAAGGGAATATCTGAACGGATATCTATTGCAGGGATGGGAAAGAGTTCTTTTAGAATCAATCTTCTCAAAAAACCCGGTTTCTCGAAAACTTAATCCTATTCAAGGACTAGATTCACACCGCAGAGCGTTGCTTAAACAGGATCTGTTAATACTGCAACTGCGTGGTCCCTCGGAGATGATTTCCCTGTTACCATAAATTCCTTGGACTGGAGTAGGTTTGAACACCACAGCTCTAAAGAGTCTTTCTTCCCAACTAAGAAACTCACCACTTCTCGAATCCACCTGATCCACAAGCAGCGCAACAATCATTAGAATCCAGAGGAGAACCTTCATTTCGACTTGAATGAGATAGAAACTGAATGAAAATGATCATTTCTAAGTTATATATAATAATAACAATAATTAAAAGCAATTGATAAGCAGTGAGACGGCAGCAATTTCTTGAAATTCACTAATTAACTACTATTAGAAAGCTGAACTGAGCACTAAAGTGCAAGCAGACTACAATCGAGCCGTGACGAAACGGAAGCCAGTTCAACTTCTTACCAAGCAGCAGAATCAGTTAGAAAAAGTACTTGAGGGCTAGATTGTGCAGCGGCTCCGGTAGGGGAAGTTACATCGAAGTTCTTGAAACTTATTAGGAGGTGTTTTAAAATTGGAGTGACTAGACTGTTTTGGATATTTTAACGTATGGACTGGGTTCATTTGAGGCAAAGTATGTTGCTAGCCAGAACCATGGTGAGGACCGGGCGGGAAATTGCAAGTTTTTCTGCCTATTAGCGAATGTTTGAAGAAAATAGAAAGTCGTTCAAGTTTTTGCTGACCAAATTGACCAGGTAAATAATAAGTGTGCAGTCAGAGATAAGGTCTTTCTACAATGGGAACGACACGAGAAGAATATATCGGTCAGCAGTAATTTAAACTAATAATCACAGTGGGCTTGACCAAACTGAATCTTAATTTGCGTAAGTTGGAAGAAAGAAACCGACTTGTGCTGGTCTTCCAATGTTAGAAGCTCTTAGCTGGATTAATTCTGGATTTCGAAAGGGGCGATTTCCACTTTGGAAATAATGAAAGAAAGAATGAATGTTAATACTTTTAGACGAGCTGGTTTACAATTAGAAAACTTTGAATCGGGAATTGTGGACAGCCCAATGGTATTGAAATCATTACTGTATAAAAGTAGCTTATAGGCAATTTACATCTTTTGACTGACAGGTTTGTGATATTAGGGATGGCCAGTAGAAGCAACTGATGAACCTTTAGACCACTCTCGTTATATACCCACATCTTGGAAGTAACCCAATGCAGAATAGGAGGAGTTATTGAGAAATAACCGATAAACCCACCCTCGATGATAAAGCGCACATTTAACGGAAGTGTAAACAATTTTCCGTCATTTTAAACCGCAACGCAAATCTTTAACCTAAACTTGACTCGTGAATCATGCATGCCTGAATTTGTTGAATAAGAAATCGCATTAATTAGGCGTGACATATCGTTTACGGGAAATGATCTCAGTAAGAGTAAACTATCTTGTTGACTCACGTGGGTTAAACTTATAGGATTGTTAGGAAATGGGGTTGTTTGGATTGCAAATTACAATTCTCTCCGGCACCAACGGGAACCTCAGCCGCGATTTGGATTGGATTTTAAGCATATTCCTCAGAAGCACATTCATTTTAATATAACACCGCAAATCTACTAGATACTGGGCTGAAAACATAGCTCTTGCTGTTAACTATGGTTAACAGCTCTTTGAACATACAATTTGCAGTCCGGGATATGCATTCATATGAACGGCGGGTTACTGTAATTGGCACCAAATAAGAGAGGTGCGCGTGCCTTGCAGAGGGGGCGGGACTGCCGGTTGCTAACTATAGAAGCGCCTAAGCTATCACATAGCTAGTAGTTGGACATGTAGAACGAACCGGAAGCCAGCCTTATTGCACTGACTTCTAGTTCATTTTTTGTAAATTCATCTTGGTATAGAGTCAACTTAACAAAATAACTAGGAGTGCAAATATTTCTATGGCAATTGTGATAAATAATGAGTACTCTCCCTCTTATATACGATGAATTTTGCACCGGATTATACCTAAATGTTGTTGACTCATAAAGTTTGGTTGTGTTTAGCTCTTGCAGATTATTACGTGAAGCACATAAGATGAACTTTAAAAATATCAGAAAATGAATTATTCGCGGTGCAGCTGAGTTAAAAATGACAGAATATTACGAATGGGATACTAAGAAATCTGGGATAAGGTCAATAAGCCAAAGCTCCGCGTATATTGACTAGTACAAAAACCACTCTTCGGTCTGTTTTAACCCATTCACCCTCTTTAGAGTCAATTAAATTGTTCGTCTCGAACCTGAACTACAAGCGCAATAATAGATTTTGCGGTCAAATTGACTGGGGTTCATCTGCAGTTTCCCTGGCAAGAGGACACGTGAAAAAATTTCCCACTGCCGCAACTTACTGCTCGTGGCGGGCGGGATTCAAAGTTTTGCTCACTTTCGAAACACATGGAATTGCCAAATATGTGACAAATTACAAACCGAACGGTGCAGTCGGACTACCTAACAAGTTGACCCGATCCGGGCAGAATTCAAAAAAAAAAATTGCAGACTGTCCCGTCGGATCATTGCAGCTGCCAGTGGTCGTACCATAGAACGCCTTGTTGGGCACCCAAGCAGTTGCGGATTGCTCCGGCAGGCTAAAATCTGACCGGGCACCCTACGGCCACTGGATCCAACTTCCTCCTCATAATGGATTACCGCTGCATATGCCCAGCTTTTTTTCTAGTCATAACAAACGACTGTCATTTATTGTCCTGTAGTATGATTTATGAAGCTGCCAATCGATCTTTTTGACCTTAGGGTCAGAGGTCAGAAACACGGCTGTCAATTGGCAATATTCATAGTTTTCTGTCACAAAAATGAGAGTAACAAGATGATTGGGACGTTTTGCCTTAAGATTTGGATCCTGAAATGGTGATATGGTCAGTTCTAATCTAATAAGAGACAACATTAAAAAAGTACCGGATTTACAGTATAAGTCACAACAATGTTTTCAGCTTTTGTGAAAATGGCTCCCAATTTGCACCCTAGTTGAGAATTTTTGCAGAACCCGGTAATAAAGTAGAAATTAGCAATTGTACTTGGAAACATGGGGGGATTTCAATGGGTAATTATGAAATTCTCACCGAAATAGTTAGTATTCTAGAAAGCTCACTCCTTGTAAACGGAAGTACTGGCACAGTTTTGCAAGACAGAGTTCAATCCTAGAGAAAGCCGCTAGTTTTTCAGATAAAAATAGCATAGTTTAACTGTGACATTTACAGCGGAGACAGAAAGCTTTTGTGGAATCTGGTGATTTGAAATTCCTCCTACGTAAAAGTTGAAATGAGGTATCATATGAAGGTCGATGTGGTGAAAGTGAAACAATACTCACGATCAGTAATATTATTACAGTGCGAAAGAAAATAGTGGGCATCACTTATTACATTTAAACTGAGCTCTTAAGATCCAAAGGCATGACAATCAAAATTGTTCTCGAACTTTATACCCTCTTTCATTTAATAGGCGAAGTTTTTTCACTTCTCATAGCTTTCACAACCTTACAGTTCTGAACATAGGCGTTCTAGCCAGTGGGTTTTCTCTCTAACTGACAAAAGTACAGCATCCGTTCCCAAAAATGGCTACGGGAAGTGATTCCATGAAACAAACACGCTCTTTCAGATAAACCTTGATGCTGGTCAGATGTGACGTCGACCGGGAAATTTGAAAACTGCAATACAGCAATAGTGATAAGCTATTTTATACTGCTTTCTGTTGGAATTCTCCGAAACGTATATAATTTGAACTTACGGGTAACAATTATAAATGATGAGTAGTACGAGGTAAAGTTCGCTTTTTTGCTAAATATATATGGCAAAATACGTCACCATATTAATATGCTGCAGAAAATAAACTTTAAACAAATTAAACGTTGATGTATCATCATAGTACTAACCATGTGTGAGTGTGGTAAATGGAAAACAACAATAATGCTTGTGTAAAAGTGTACCCTAAGCGAAAATATAAGGTAAAAGAAAGAAATTAGCATATACAACTTTGCTAGCTGCATGAGGCAGCAAACATTGAGGTGATTATATGTTTCGTGTGGTGCTGAAATATGAAAATATTTGTATCGAGCGCGATGAGCATCCACAACGTATACATTCCTTGCAGAAACAGTTTCATCTCAGGTTTTAGAGAGAAAACAAAAACTAACACAAGTTCAGCAACATTCATTAAGACGAATTTCAAATCGCTGTTTTCAGTCTTGAATAAATACCTTGCGTAAAAGTAGAATATCTGCATCAATTCTCGCAGTATTTGATATAGGAGCTAACAAACGAAATGATCAAATAGAATACGGAGTGAATTGTAGAAATGTACGGCCCGGTCGAATGAGATGTCAAATTATGTCTGGTTAACTACAACGCAAATATTTTCAAAGACAATCTTTAAAACTGGCTGATCTCATACTGATCCCATGGGTTCCTGTTTGACTCTTTTTACTTGTGAGCGATGATGAGTCAATGAGTTGTGCCGGTTCGGCGGCATGCCTCTTCATAAAAATCAACAATATCAACGAACAAACGAAATCAGTTTATTAAAAAGATAGGAAATGCGTTTGGGTGCGGTGCTTCGCTTTAGATGATCATATTTCAGAGGTATCGCTTGTCTATTATGAGCAATCCTTTGATGGCTATTTAAATATGATTCACAAAAACGGAATTTCGACGAAAAACAAAGTTCATTCAGTGAATGGACTGAGTCGAGCGAATGACACATAGAAGCAAATAATTGCGTGGTCTTATATCTTTCGACTTATGTGCGCTATTCATTGCGAATTGAACAGGGAAATACTCATCCATTCACACAACGACGCTAAGCAGTGGGTTGGGTGCCGATTGTATGATTTTGAAAGAAAATTTAGCAACCAGTTCACGAAAAAACAACAACCGATGTATCTATAGTTCAGATTCTAAGCGTATATAGAACCAAACAATCAAACAAAATTTCAATCCCTAAAAACCAAGTACATGCAAGGGAATTACGAAAATTTGTTGCTAGCAACCATTTACGGGAAACTAAAAAATAATCTGGCAGCATTCACAAAGCACAGCAACAGTTAGCAAATGTTACCTCTCCACGATGCATATCTCCACATTCGCAATAAAGTATACCAACATTTTTGCAACACATCAGAGCGAATCAAAACAATTATTAAAATCAAACATTTATTAAATATAAATCTAACCGTACAAAAATAAAATTAAGCATATTTGCTGGCATCTTCGTAAGCCACTTCGACATCTCTTCCCTTAGCGAGGCCGCAGGAAAGCCGTAGGTTGAGTGTGAACTTCTTCTCATTTATGGACAGCAACTCCTGAAACAGGCAATAATATCAAGCGATGTGAATTTCAGACTGGTTTATCACATGTAAAAGTAGTAAATTCTCGAAAACACAGTTACCAAAATTATAGCTCCTAAACCCACGTGCAAAAATATAACCAATATTGACCACCAGATAATGTTTTTGAAATCAAAGAACGCACACTGAACCGAAACACACACTAACAGCGGTTAATCGCAGATGTAATTCACCTCACATTTTAAATATTTAATTCAGAAAAATAACAAAATACCAACCGCCTTAGTTCCTCTGTATGCCCCATTCACTATGAGCATCTGGCGACCAATTGACGGGATAACAGTCTCGAGGAAACTTTGATCCAGCTTCACTTTGGTTCCTGTTGCAAGATAATCATTAGTTATAAGACACCAATTGAACATACCATCTTCCATTTTCACAACAGCCTTGTATTCATCAATAAGTGACACGACTTCACCTTTCGTTTTGTAGAATTCATCCCCCAGCTTTCTTGTAACGACCTTAAGTAATTTAATAATTGTATGAGACCATAAAAAAGCGTACCTTAACAATAATATTTTCGTGGAGCCAATACTCCTTTCTGTTGTTTCGTTCCTTCTTACGTTCCTCCATCTCACGAATTTCATCGAGGGCTGATTTTTTCTTCTCATGCCGCGACACTAAGGAGGAGTAAATTGTAATAGAAACAAAGTTCTAATCATAAAGGCAAGTTACGCACGACTATTGTCACCAAATAGGTACATGTTGTAAAAGTGAACGTGATGCACATGATATTAGTGCCAGGCTAGCTTTGTTTAGCTATATGGAAATTTTTGAACGAGCGAATCCGAATTAAAAGTGAAAAGATTTACGTTAAAATCGCGAGCACATATATTGCGAAAACATCGATGAAAATGAACGATTTGAAACCAGTAAACTAGAACATCAACAATATTTGTTCCAATGACATGAATGAACGATATTTCACTTTCTAATTCGTCACAGAACATTGTTCACCGAGCAAATAATCAACCACAAAACACTTCCATATGGAAAAGAAAACTAACCATTCTTCCTTTCCTGGCTCCTACTGCGACTTCGACTGCGCTCCCGTTGTTTTGCATCCCGATGGCGACGATGTTCCCTATCCCTCTGTTTGGAATCTTCGGGTTCTTCTTTCTTCACACTTCTATTCTGATCAAACACCGATCGACCAAAACTTGTACTGGGCTTGCATAAATCCTAAAATAATAAATTAGACGAGAAAAAAATTATCACCACGTACATCTAGTGATGGCTTGACATCAGCTCCCAGTCCAATATTGAGCGTGATCTTCTCGTCGACGTTTTCCCGGAAGAGTTCCGTGGCCTGGTGTTCGGTGACATCTCCCTGGAGCTCCAACGCCCTAAATTAAGAAAGTTAATAGAGGTATAATCTGATATAAATAACCTCTGTGCCCGTTCGTGAATCAACTGCTGTTGACGTTCCTCGTCATCCTTCTCGGCCTTCACTTTTCGAACTTCTTCTTCCTTCCTCAGGACTTCTTCTTTGTCAATGAACTGGATGAACCAGCCTAAAAAAATATGGTTAAAAATTCAGTAAAATAATAACATGAGGGCGAGATGGCACAAACAGCTATATGTATTTGAATCAAGGTCTGTACGTTTTTCGTCCTCAATCAAGCAATATAATATTAACCTGACCAATTTGGCAGGAACGAAAATGCTTCACTCATTATCGTATAGAATTACAAAGAAACAATAGTCCGAAATATCAAGTTCACTTGTATTACACCATTGTATCAGATAAGATGGGACTGATCGAGTCATTCGCGTTCTTTGACTAAATAATTACCTTTCTCTCCTTCCGTTTTGTCAATTTTGCACTTTTCTGTGCTTCCCAAATACTGCACGAAGCCTCCAAGCGAATGCCAGCGAGTGGCGTTCATATGGACGTGGTTCTAGAATAAATAAATTTAAATCAGACATAATTTTATAGATACCTTTTCTCGAATGACCTCTCCATAAACTTCATTTGCTCTGACTCTGCGGCAACCATATGAATTTCTCAGAATCTAAAAGACATTATTTAGGAAGGAAGCAACATTCGAAACTGACCGACAGGAAATTTTCTTCAAATTCTCTACTGAATTGCTTCACGTAAGCATCAGTATTTTCAGCTACCAGGAGCAGCTGTCGCTGATGCGATTCAGAATTGAGATGGCATTTGTATCCATTGGCATCCCGACATTGCTTCTGGCACATTTCGCAGTACCTAAAATAGATAAATTATTAAAATACTATGAAGTATGCGATACCATCGAAGTTTCTGCATTCCCTTTGACTTCACCCGGTTCGCCAATTCTTTGGGCGTTCCTTTCTCGTGTTTACCCATCTTCTGTAAATAAATAGTATAAAAATGGAATGCTGACTTCAATGAAAGAGAGAATAATGAGCAGTGATTCCAACATGTATATAAATTATAAATAAGAATTAAAAAAGCATGTTTATAAATAAGAATTTAAAAAAACAGAAAACGGTTAATGTCGAAAATTTGATTTTCGAAAATGTTCTCGCGACCTGTTTTGCAACAGTCACAACTATGCCTCGGTAAAGGCCGGGTGGTTTCGAAATTGAAATTCGCTGTAGCATTTTTCTTTATGCTACGAGAAATATTTATTTATGTTATAACATTATATCAATTATCTAACGTTAGATAATTGATATTCATATATGCATTTATTTAAGTCTGTTGTGTGGATAAGTGGAATACTCAGTAATGGCCGGATAAGGTGGTGATAACACCATTACATCATATCTTTGCATTTCATGAATTTTAATAAGTTTCGACATTATTTTTGGTTTCTCACTGCAGACATATTTATATTTGGGTATACCGAATTATTTGTTTCAAGTTTCACGTAAATTTCCTAGCGATTTACTCTGCTTGCATATAGGATTTGAAGAGATCAGCTTTATTTCAATTCGTTAACATGTTTTTTGTCAAATTTTCTTTTGTCGTCTTTCTTCTGGATCTTTTTCTTTTTTGGCGATTATCCCTGGTTGGCGAATCTGATGCCAAGCATTCTCTTCAGATGTTCGCTTGCCTCCCTTTGCTTCTCTTCCTGCACAATTTGCTTCCATTTTCTGCTTTCTTCATTTTGATCCTCTCTTGCTAGCAGCTGCTCAGTCTAAATAAAAATAATAAACTTTAGAAGCTTCTAGCTAGATTTATATATTGCCAGTAAGATATTACAACTCAGCTCATGAGATTCAAATGGCGTTTTAACCTGGTAGTTGAAAGGAGTGTTAAATTAAATTGAACTATGTATTAAAACGAAGTATGCTATGTGTTGATTAGGTTTACGTATATCTATTTATATTAACTGGAAAATGTTTCCTTTAAGATTCATTCTAACTTTTTATATAATATTTAGTTTGGATCTGATAGTTACTAACGGCTCTTTCGATTTGACGGTCCAACTCGGCTTTCTGACTCTCTTTGGTGATTTGGGAAATGAAGTCGGGCAGGGAGGCGAAGGAGAAGATGTCAGCCGAGGTTTTGGCAGGCACGAATTGGGTTGCCATGATGATGGTATGGAAGAATTACTAAAAATGTATTTTGTTAACAAAATAATAAGTAGAAACAGAGTTGGTTAACTATTCGCAATATGAACAACCTGTTTAATCAAATTGTAAAATAACTTATAAACCGCGATATAACAACACTCAGTAAAGTGAATATCGAGGAAATGGTATTTAACTGAATTAAGTTAATGAATGATATAACCCCCGACAACAATTCCCAATTTAAACCGTGACCTAGCGTACGCTCAGCGTCTTTTTCAAACGGGGTTTCCGGGCAGGGCCAACAATCTTAGACCTATAAGTAGGTCAGCATTTAAATGTATGGGCTAGCAACTTAATATTGAGACTGCTAACTTTTCAATAAAATACAGGCTCGGTATATAGTAGAAAGTTGAAAAAAATAAGTTGAAGATGGGAAGCGCTAGAGTTCAAATATGGTTTAAAGGGCAATTTGCGGATCGTTTTACCGCTTAAACCACTAGTAATCGCAGTAGATGGCTCTACTGTATCCATTCCCCTCAATGAAGTGTTTCAGAACTTACGAATGTTAGTATCTTAATTTCTTATCAGTAGAGTGAGGGAATATCCGATAATGCTGTATGTAATACAACGATGTATTACTATACTGCTTTTAAAGCATAAAGCTACCGAGTCCCAGACCAACCTAGCCCAGATCTAGCTATCTCATTCACTGAATAGAAAGAGAATCAAAAGTACATAAATTGTGCGAAACCAGATTAGTGTGCTGTAGGGGCTAACCATTAATGAGATGGCATAGCTTAGACTATAGATGAAGACTCCGTGGTCGGAAAAGCTAATGACACAAGAAAATCCGAACCATCCTATTCAAATATCTGAATTCAAATATATCATAGATTAGGAGAATACCGCTCGGAACGGTGACACTCTCCCTTTCTCGAGCCGAATCTACCAAAAGCCAGCCTTACCGATAGAGGGAGACCAAAGTAGTTGTACAATTTTAGCTCGACTGACCGCAGCTTATATGTCCATTACGGTAAACTTTTTTCGTTTTCTAGTCTAAACAGTATATTCAGCTTATATGTTTTGCAAAACTTTAGTATAATCGTTTTTGGAAATATTACTCTGACAATTGTAGCTAGAAAAACTATGTTAAGGCGCATTAACTCGATCTATTCCCAGCACTTCCTGTAATACTCGCTCAAGTTCTTGATTCCCGTGTCTACAGCAGCAGTAAAATCTTTATTTAGAGATAATGGATTCAGGTTTTTATATATAGACTCTCTCAATATTTCAGTTTATTTCAATATATATTTACTTAGTACTGCCAGCCGTATGTAACCCACGGGTTGCTAGGTTTTAGGCAATTTATACTTTTCACCAAATAAGCAAATTCCAGCCACAATTTATAAATGAATGGCTCTAGCATGTTGGTAAGTTGTTCCTTCATACGCTTACAGTAGTTTAGGGCGCGTTAATTGTTTAAGATTACTAAAAACTTAGATATTGATAGATATGATAATCATGATTCCACAATGTTACATTATTTCGGCTCTTGTGGAGACCTTCTACATTGTCTGCACATTGTATTTGGACACTAGATAATAAAAGGAGAAAATTAACTTATTTACGTTTCACATAACATGAAAAACTGTGACTACATGTAATATATGTATAGTTGAGATACAGCAAGTGTCCAGACTTTTTACAACTTATTATAGTCAAATTCAAAAGTAAAGCATCCCCAGTTGCCTAAATACACAACTTTTTCGTGAACATAGGCAGTAGAAACGACCTGTTTAATCGCATAAAATATTGCAGAATTTTATGAGCATACTTTTTGCATCTTCGATTGCCAGTGCACCTACCACAACTTACAGACCACTTTCATAATACAATTACACAGACCAGGTTTTAGCTATATGATTATTACGATTTCAAATGTTCTTTCAGGTTCGCGCTACATTCCTTTTTTGAGCTAACGAGAAGGTAGGCATAATTTTGTTGTGTTCTTAAATCTCGTTTTAAAAAAAGATGAACGTTTGCTGTGAAGCTAGATTTAATATTCCAACTACGCACTAAAATTACCTCAGTCATATGCAGCCATATTTAGAGCTCATGTCCTGCTTTGGTCGCTCTTTCAAAAGACGGGCTACTTGATGGTTTTAGGATTAATAGCACGGTTCCTTTTCAAATGGCTTGGTGGAGAAGACCAATTTACATTTAGGTTTACAAGAAAAAAGAATTGCCATCGAATGGAGTAAGTAGGGTGCCGCAATTGCGTATTTGTCTTTTTCTGGATATGATACAAAACAAAACTAGTACAATAATATTTTTCTTACAACAAAGCAAAACATTGCGCTTTGAACCATATAATGGTTTTCCAATTTTGCCAGAGAACGAGCGATTTTACAAACCTAGGACAAGCGCACTGTAGTCTTCTTTTTGTTATGGACTATACGTACTCTTTGCTTTCTTTCCCAGAAATGAATGACTTATTGTAGTTGAGCCAAAAACTATTCGTATTTCCTCGCGCTGACCATATAAATAGCTCTTATTAACTATAATTTAACACACTGGCACCTACCCTCTTAGGAAAGAATTTGCTCTATTGCGACTTTTGAGCCTGTGTCTCTCAGGTGCAGAAAGTCTCTCTATCGACAACCAAGGCATCATATGGCCGATTGAGTTGTTTTAAATATGTCATAACAATTGTTGTCAGCAGTATTTAACCGAATAGAGTGAAGAAGACTGTCTTATTCTAGCAAATATTTTATTTTATTAATCTTGTACTTTACATATGTATGTGGTTCACTCAGATAGGAGGTAGCCCGGATAAGGAGTGCGGATATAAGGATTAGAATAGGCTTTTCCAGAATTATTGAGAATTTCCACAATTTGATATAAACACTCATAGTCAGCTAATCGTCTTTTATAATATCTATAAGAGATACTTAAAAGTAACCCATGCTCTTTTTGTATATAAATACTGTACTTCTTCATGTTTTGCTATCATTTTTTGGAGATTAGATACTATTTCAATTGATGAACATTTTTGACTTCAGGAATAAATGAGCTTTCTTTTTACAGGGTTATTAAACTAATATTGCGATCAATAACAATACCTCAGATTCTAATGATTCTCTGCAGACGTATTGCAATTCTGTTTTTGTTGTTTGGGATTTGTCTAACCAGTGCACTCAAATGCTACCGAGGTTTGTTTTTAACATATTTTTTGCTATAAATGAGACTCTCCAATTTATACTTCACTGTATTTTTTAACATTAACTCATTGACACTTAGCTCTTTAATTTATTGAACTTTTCATAGTTTTAGTGACACCTTGAACAAATTTTGCTGTTAGATGCAAAGGCAAAAGTTGCAACTCGTTATTTTAACCCCTCAGTTAACAGTTCTGGTCTTTTAGGTAGACGCAACCCTATAAACAATTTGTTAATCTCAATCTCTAATTTCAGGGCGACAGACGTTTACAATATTTACAAATACAACTGAGACAGAACAATGGACTGAGAAAATGACGTCAATTGAATGCGAGAAGGGAAAGACCAGCTGTTGGACGTGAGTGAAAACATATGTTATGTAAATTATAGTATTATTAATATAAATATACAATTTGTAGCCTATTTAGTAAATTTATGACTGTAATAACTATGTATTGAAGAAACTTGTTACTGGAACTGGAATGAACTCAAAAAACAAGTAACCCTATCTTTCTGTTACAAATAAATATATAATTTAAGTTTGAATTGTTAGAATGCTATACAATATTATAAATTGCATAGCATTCTAACAATTCAAACTTATTCTAATTACAAGCCATCCTGTGGGAGAACTAAGCTGATGATATACATTTCTAATTTCAGTATTGTCTATTTTGACGCTTTTGATCCTATACGGAATATCACGGAACTAACAGTTCGATACGACTGCGGAACTCAGGAGCACCATTGCAATGAGAAACAAGTATGTAATTCAAATAACTAAAACATAATATATTCTTTTAAAAGCTATTAATTATGTGTCGTTTTAGATAAAGAATGTGTTGGGGACAATGCGTCGGATTGGTAGATGCTGTGACAAAAATAACTGCAATCAGGATAAAGAAAAGTTGGAAGCGTCTGTGGAGTTTCTTTTGTGAGTATATTTACAAGCTATGAAGAGATAATAACAGCACAGAGCAATATTAGATCTTAAAAGTAACTCAAGCAAGGAAATGTGTCTTTATTATATCTCAAAGTAGCATACAAAAGCTCTGAACAAGCGCTTGGAAAGGGCCAGCCAGTTTCTCAAATTTTCCGCCCCGGCCCGGCCCGTAAAATTCCCAACCCTGCCCTGAACCATATGGTAGCAATGTAAGTTTATTCAAAAGCAGCTATTTTCGGAGAATTACTTAAGTTATGTTTCCTAACTGAAAACATTCAATAACTTATAGAAAATATTATACGTTTAGGAAAAACTCCCCCTACCAACTAGACAATCATATTCGTGCTAAGCGCAGTCCCCAAGAATCCGCTACTATAAGCTCCAAAGAAGATTATAAAGACGAATTGGCTATTAGGGAACTCGAGAAGAGAGCCAGACTAGATCAACTGAAGGCAGAAGCTGCTCAGTACGCACTGGAACGGAAGGCCCGAATTGAACGAGTAAAGAATGAAGCCGCGTTTTTGGAACTTGAACGTAAGGAAAACATGGAGAAGATCAAAAGAGCCGCTTTATGGGTCGAGCAGGAAACCAAGGACAGACTGGATCAAATTCGAAAAGAAGCCGCAGTTCTGGAGGAAGCGCGGCAACAACGACTAAAGAGGATCAGAACCGAGGCCGCCTTTTTGGAGCAGGAACGTCAGGAACGACTCCGAATCATTAAGGATGAAGCAACACAGCTGGATGAAAACCGAAAGAAGCGCCTAGATGAAATCAAGCAAGAGGCGGCTGAACTGGAAGAAGAACGGAAAATACGACAGGACCGCATAAAAAACGAAACTGCCGTCCTGGAAATTAAGCGAAAAGCCAGAATTGAAAAGATTAAACTAGAATCCGCTAGGTTAACGCAATTAAGAAAGGACCGTGTGGACGAAATACAAAGAGAAACCTCAACTTTGAAAGAAGAACGAAAATCTAGAGTCAAAGCCATCAGCCAAGAAGCGACTTTTGAAGCCAATGCCGGTTCCGTCAGGGCCAAAGAGACCGTAGCAAAAGCTGAGACGCTGGAAATACTTCGAGAGCCAAAATTATCGCTACAAACAAGTCAGATTCAGCTAACTGAAGCAGAAATCAAGGAAAAATTGGAACAAATCCAAGCAGAAACATTGCTGGAGGAGAAAAAGGACAAGATTGTCATCGATAGTTTGACGTCCGAAGCTCAGAAACAGGAAGCGGATGGCAAAGTTAGACTAGAGTTGCTGAAAATGGCAGCAAATAAAGTTGAACTAGCGGCAAAGGCGCGGATTGAGCTGATCAAACAGGATGCAAACCGAGCAGAGTTGAGAGGCAAAGCTCGTCTGGAGCAGACACAACGAGATGCCAATCTGGATGAGCTTAGAGATAAACAACGTTTAGAAAATGTGAAAAAAGAAGCGTTTGAAAAAGAAAAAGCCGGCAAGGCCCGGTTAGAAAATCTACAAAAGTTGGCTCATGAAGAGGAACTGAAGTTAAAGGAACGCCTTGAAGTCGTAAAGAGAGAGGTTTCAAAACAAGAAATCGAAGGAAAGGAGCGGTTGGAACAACTAAGGCGCGATGCATTTGCGCAAGAAATGGAAGCTAACGAGCGACTAAAATCAATCAAGACCAACTTTTCGGACAATGAGCAAAAGCAGAAAGAACGACTCGAGGTGCTGAAAGCCGAAGCTCTGCAGAGAGATCAATTAAGGAAAGACAGAATTGAAGTCCTAAGAGTAGAAAGCGCTTTGAAGCAAAAAGAAATGGACGAAAAAATTGCAAAGCTAAAATTGGAAGCCGCCCGGCGCGAAATTGAAGCCAGAGTAAACAGAGAGCGGTTGAAGGGCGAGCAGGAGCTTCGGGAACTAGAGCGTCAGCAGAAAATCGAAAAACTCAAGGAAGAATCGGCAAAACAAGAAGCTGAGGCCAAAATACGAGTTGAACGACTCAAGCAGGAAGCTGCAATCAGGGAACAGGAACGAGCGGCAACGGTCCAAAGACTTATGGAGGAATGCGCTCAACAAGAGTTGGACCGCAAATCAAAACTAGAGAAGCTGAAGCTGGAAGTGGCCCAGAGAGAAATTGAACAGAAATATAAAGTGGATCTGCTAACGCTTGACGCTACTCGTAGAAAACAGGCAGAAGATCAACTAGTTGAGAAACTGAAACAGGAAGCATTCCAACAAGAGCAGGAGCAATCTGAAAGAGTACATAAATTAAGGGCCCAGGCAGATTTGAAGGATGACAGAAAAAATGGCCGACTAGATCAACTGAAATTAGCAGTTATTGAGAGGGACCGCCAGGATACGGATCGTAGGAATCAGCTGAAAACAGAATCCGCACTAAGAGACAAAGAGCAAGCTGCAGTCAGAGACAGATTAAAACAAGAAGCGGCAACCAGAGACCAACAGGCTCGAGAAACCAGAGACAAACTGAAAAAGGAGGCTGCGGAGAATGAGGCTGAGGTAAGGTTAGAAAAGGACCAAAACTAGTTGGGTGGGAAAAAACAAAAAGAAAAGATCCAATTATCCGTGTAGACAACAGTCTGCTTTGTGTTCGCAAAATAAATGTTAACTGCAGATCCCTTAAATGCGGGAGTATGTACGACTATTCATTCAAAAATCTTCTAATCATCAGTCAAAACGTCTCTTTTATATTTAGGTAATTCAATAACTATTCTCACAATCTTTAAACATCCTCAAATTGATCATTCTAGGTCCGACTTCAGCTTGAGAAGCTGAAAAACGCAACTAGCCAACGAGAGCAAGAGGAACTGGAGAAAGTGAACAAACTGAAACAAGAAGCAGCTCTTAAAGAAGAAGAGAGAAAGGCAACTCTGCAGAAGTTGAGGGCCGAATCGATCAAGAAAGAAAATGAAGAAAAAGAAAGATTGGAAAAACTGAAAGCTGAATCAGCGCTGAAGGAACAAGAACGGAGAGAACAGATTAAAAAACTCAAGGAAGAAGCCGCCAAGAAAGAACAGGAAAATAAGGTATTGTTATTGTCTATAACAAACAAAAGACCGCAGATCGCGGTGTTATATCTAGGCTTCCGCAGTTGCGTGTTTGTCATTTTCTGGACCTGACACAAAATAAAATTAGTACAATAATATTTTTCTGACATCAAACAAACAATTGCTAATCGAACCGGATAATGGTTTTCGAATATTGTCTGATTCGAAGGAAAGACACCGTGTTGAGAATGTAAAGGCTCATTTCGCAACATTTTTTGCTCAAGAATTTGTTAATTATGCAACTCAGTCATAAAAACTAATAGAGTTATATATTTGCTGTAATCGCACAGATCACTCAAAAACTGTAGATTTCTTGGGCGGAGGGGTTCGGCCATTCATTACGGTATCTTCTGAGCAAATACTCCTTTCTAATTCCTTTCTAACATTCAATCTTCGGGGGGCAGGAAACATTGGATAAATAAACTGCTGGTTTCCCTAGCCTGCAGCTACGGGAGCCGAACCCACATCCTCAAATTCTGACCTGACGGATTCTTATAAAATTACTCATAAAATAGTCTGAATTCACGGTCTCTTTACTCTTGAACATATAAGAAGAAAGAAACAGTTTTGTCATTGAAACAAGCAAATGATTAATATCAGTACTAATATTTGTAAATAAACCGGCATAGGGTAGACTATTTCTGGAAGAATTTCCTTGTGAATGATGAGGGCTGTGCCGATTCTAAAAGAGCCGCTTTCTATCATTGAATATAATGAGCAGCTCCCATTGATAAAAGGCTTTCAATGTAGAGAAATTTTCATTTTACAATCAAAGAATTATTTCGACTGAAAAACACTATATTTATTTTAGGATTTGCTGGCGAAGCTGCAAGCTGAAGCTACTCGTAAAGAAGTAGAAGATCATGCAACAGTAGAGAGACTACGAGCCGAAGCAGCTGAAAATGCTCGCCTGAGAAAAGAAAAAGTGGAATCTATTAGAGAAGAAGCTTCTAGCAGAAATGAACTAGTGAAGGAAAGAATACAACAACTTAGGCGAGAAGGTCGATTGTAACTTTTACAATTTCGAATAATTCTTTGTTTGTGGTAACGTTAATGTATTCCTGTCGAGTTCACTCCCTATTCACATGTTCTTGCAAGTGTTCGTTTTGAACAAATGTAACAACTGAAGCTGAAAAATTCATATATCATCTAGGAATTCTATTTAACATATCCTATTGCCTTTATTCCTTTCCCAGCTGCCTCACACTAAGTTAATAAACATTTCTCCCTGTTTCAATTGGTGATTTATTGATCCTAGTTAGTTTGTGATAGTGAATACAAACATTCAAGTCTTACCATGCGCACAGTGTAAGCTGTTAGTAAGGAATTGTGCAGATTACGGAGTCAGAGAAAGGGCCTCGCATTAGTTTGATAATGCTCGAGTACGCTTTGAGTAACTAACACTAAAGGTCATGACTAAGCTTATCTTAGATATCACGCAAAGGAAGATCCAGCATCGATAAAGCGTATATTTTACGGTAGAAACAATAATTATCATAATTAATAAACTAAATTAGTTTATTATTATATAAAGTCAGTATGCAGTGCTTACGTTTTGTCGTCTTCTTAGTGTGGATAAGCCTTGTGAATGGTAAGTTATACTTTAGATTTATTTATTACATTTTTTTAGTTTAATTTTAGTTTTTAAATATTAGATAATCAGATTAGTTTTTAGCTAGTCTGAGTTTAATTAATTTCATTTTAGCTTACATAGATGATGGGTGGACAGATGATGTTGTAAACGATGACCTCGATCTAGAATCAATGGTGGAATATTACAGAATGGCTCAAAACAAAAATGGTTAGTTTTCCTTGGAACAAGTAACTCTATACGTATGAGTGGCAATACCATACAATCTGAGGCATCTTATCTTATACCATACAAAACATAAATAACCCTTTTTTTAGAAATTATTGTTATATATAATGTGTGACTTACTGTATATTATGTTGACTTGCACATTTCAATCCAAACCCCACAAAAGCCGAAAAGTGTTTTCTATTTTCGGAAAATATCTCAGTTTTTTTTTTCAATTTCAACTGTTTTCGTTTAGCCTTTGTTGATGACCGGAACTTCGATGATTCCGTAAACGACGTTTCCAGTCCTCTTCCCATGGTTGAGTCGGGCAAAACTTCTAGCGAAATAGGTAACTTTAGAGAAATAGTATAGTCCTTGAAAACCAATATAATCATTCAGTCTACCATAATATGTGACAATTATACTTTGAAAGCATTCATATTTCAGTACTGGAAAATGATACCAATAAATTTTTGACGTACTCTTGCTTTGAACATAGAAACTCCATAAATGATGGAATGAGTGATAGTGGTAAGTTACAGTCTATAGCAATATAGGTATGACATATATAGTCAGCGCCAAGAGTAATGATGTAGTGAAAAGATTTAAACGTTCGTCTGAGCCCCTTTTGCGAGCACGGCGCCAGCAACTGGCGGCTACTCTCCCTTGGATATTGTATTTTGCAAGTACGCGCGTGCAATTTGCCTGCAGGTGCTGTGTTAAAAATCCTAAAAATAAGCAAGTGACACTCCATTATTACTCTCGGCGCAGACTATATATTCTACTGTTGTTTTGAACTAAACTGTCAAATACTGACCTTTCACAGAAATATGACTGAAACCTACACGCAACCATACGAACTTGATATATTAGCTTTGTTCATTGGTTCTAGCTAATATAGTCCGTTTTAAAACCGTTTGTAGTTAATGTGCCACTATAACCGGCTATAACCGCTATAAACGGCGCTTGCAGTCTAGGTTTTAAAACAGACCATAGTATATATAGTCGGCGGACTAATCGCTTGCAGGGGGTAACGGTACGAACTGCAAAATTATAAGATTTTATTAGAGTATATAGAACAAATCCATGCTCTTGTGTAAATTTCTTAGACCTTTAGCTTCCAGTGATTTGTCCACCGACTATAGTGGTAAATCAACCTAATTTAAAAATAACAACATTTATTTTAGGTACTGAGAAAACATTTACCAGAATCCTCCCTAATTGTACTGGCAGACATGATGAAGAGTTAAGTGTGCGTCCTAAGAAAACCAATTCTGGTGACATTTACTTTAGCATCTCACTACTTATTTCGTATTTATTAATTTTGTTCATCATTGTAATTAAGAAGTCCGTAGCTGTTAAGGAAAAGGTATTCAATGTTACCTCTTCACCTAAGGAATTATACATTGTCTAGTTTAAATTATATATTAAAGTTTTGTATTATATTAATAAAGATTAATAAAAGTATTAGTTGTTCTTTTTTATTACAATACATAGGCTTAAAACAAATTCGAAACTCTGTACGCTAGTAAATCAGTTTCGAAATCATGGTTCGGCTAGTTCTGGGTAGTGAAAGGGTTATCTCTGATTCAGCTGGGTGACTATGATGAACTAAAAACTACGAAATTGAAGTTTCATAGACACATCTGATAACAGAGGTGGTTGGTTATCCGGCACGGCCCGGGTTTCAAAATTTCAGGCCGGGCCGGTAACCAGCTCTGTCTGATAATGTTTCTTTCAATCAATTGCTAGCATTTACTCAGACTAGCTATAATATTGTCAGGATTGCGGTATTGATGTTTTTCACTCCATCTGGAACAGGTTAAAGCTTAGCTCATTGCCTGCAGTATTTCTATGCCTGTTCTAGTTTCGCTGCACACAGAATAGTTTAACTTTTCTCGGATTGAATCATTGACTATGACTAACTATAAAAATGTAACCCGATATTTAAACTATTCGTCAACACTTTTAAGATAATCAAACCAATCTGGCAAACCAACGACGGCTATTTAAATGCTGGATTACTACTTTTCAACACATATTAATCAAATTAAAAGCTGTTCAATTAATGTAAACTTTTATCGCTTTCTATTTCATTTAAAAAAATTGTAGCTTTATCTTTTAGATGAATTTGTTCGTTTTCATTGCATTTCTCTGCTTAGTTGGGCATTCAGTTGGTGGAGTAGTAGACCTCAATAACGCACGTCCGTTTTTATCTCGGTTTGCAGTTTACGAGGAGAATTAAGAGACTCTTTATTTTGGAGACTAGAAGTACCTAAGATAAAAATTCGAGCTATTTGATAAACTTTCCGAACGTTATTAGCTAATTTAAGGCGTGAACTGCTATCGGTGTTATTTTTGCGACAAAGAAGGTCAACGACAAGATGTATTCGATCGTGCAAGAATCAACACAGTCTCAGTCTCTAATGTGGAAAAGAAAAGAAATCCTTGCTGTTGCTGAAAGAAAACAATCCATTCTTGTGGATAATACATTTCACACTACATATTTGAATAAAATTGATGCATATTGATTGTTTCACCATTTATACGATATCAAAAATATGTTCGCTATATAAAAGTAATAAGTAATTCCGGGTATGCTACTGAGCTACTAGAACAGTACAGACCATTCAGCGAACGGCTGCCAATATGTGAGTGAAAAAACAATCAAAATATAGATTTGAATGAACTTTATGGTAATGGACGAACGAAAAGACAGTCTATAACAAATCATAACATCTAGAAATAAGTACTACCTTTATTTTAAAAAATGTAAAATTTAAAAAAGAATTATATTTTTCTGGATCAGTATGACATCTGGCAAGTGCGCATTTAAAATCAATAATTGAAGTAGGGTAGGTTAAGGTGTACATTTTCAAAGAAGGTAAGCTACGAGACCAATATAATCGGAATTTATCAACAATAGTAGATCGCTAGACTTTTTCTTCTTTGGTTATTGGTTAGGACATCTAAACTATTTTGAAAGATAGCTGTTCCCAAAGTATGTGTCCAATTGCTTAGATTGTACGTAAAACGTTCTTACTGTTAGTTACAACCTTATATTCTGTCTGAACGTAACTGGTTTAAATAATGTTGGAATTTTGTTTGGTATTAATAACAAACAATTCATAAAAGTATAAAAGTATGAATTGTTCTCCAATTGGTATCATAAAGAAGTTTAAAGCAAAAATTTCAGCAATTGAAGCCTGTAAGCTAGTAAATCTATTCATCAACTTCCGAAATTCTGGTCCGTTCAGTTTTTATTATTGGAGTTCTGATTCAGCCATGTAGCCATAATACAACAGACAATTAAGGTTACATCTGATAATGTTTGTTGCAATCAAGAACTATATTTTACCCTAATCAGAATCTATGCAGCAGCGTTACATTTCATTCTACTTCAATGCCAAATTCCAGCACTAACCGAGATAAACAACTCGCGAAATGAATCACTTACATTGATCAACTTTATCAATGTAACTCGATATGTAAACTATTTCATCACCGACCGTTTTTTTCAAAAATAATCAAAACAATTTGGCAAAGCTAGACATTTAAATGGTGAATTACTAATTTTTCAATGCATTCTATTAACCAAGAACTTTACATATTTTAAATGTAGCTGGCTTTCTGATTTATTAATAAGATTTTAAATGAAACTTTTCGTTTCAGATGAATTTGTTCGTATTCTTCGCATTTCTCTGCTTAGTGGGGAATTCCGTTGGTAGGTTCGTTCTTTGGAACATTTATTTTAATACAGTCATGCCATTATTAATAAAATAGTTATGTTTTATAGCATTTCTGCAATGGAGACTTTTCGTTCTCTACTTGACATTAGAGTTCCGAAAAAGAAAACGTTTTAACACTTTATAAGGGGCTAGACTCAAGAACAGAAACTGAAAATTCATGCAGTTTTTAAAAGATTTTTTTCATTACAAATACCACAATAGTGTTGTACATAATACGTTGTTTGATAAGTTTTCTGAAAGTTATATTATTAGCTATCTTTAGTCTTGGCTTGCCATCGGTGTGTTGATTGCGACAAAGCAGAAGATTCCTTCGATTCCAGAATATTCAGAGTCTCCAATGAAGGAACAAAAATACATAATGGATGTCCTTGCTGTCCCAGATACAAAAGAAACACTGTATATTATTAAGTTTTATCAGTCTGGATAGTGTTTTTCACTACTCATATTCTCTACTTGAATAAAATTGATGCATATTATATTGAACTGTCTTTTTAAAAGTACCCCATGCCAGGATTTGCAAAAGTGGGTGCCGGCCCGGACCGGCACCGATTTTCATACATTACAAAAATATTAACAAAAAATACACATGAAAATGTTGAGAATATAGACAAAACGTGTTTTCCACTACTTGTACAATTTTTAGAGAAGCTAAGACACCTACCTAAGTTTTGGTAGATGATACTCTCTCTGACATTTTCCACGTCTCTTCTGGAGTACCCCAAGGTTCGGTTCTTGGTCCCCTACTTTTCTTAATCTATATAAACGATATTTCCGATAATTTTTCTCCTGACATTCACTTTTCGCTTTACGCTGATGATTGTAAGCTCTGGACTGTTGCCAACCCCCAGCTTCTTCAAACCGCATTGAATTCTCTGTTTGATTGGTCTGTCCTTTGGGATCTTGATGTAAACGTATCTAAAACTAAAGTTATGTTATTTGGCCGAAATCCTTCTCAAACCTCTTTTAATTTCGGCAATAACCATCTTGAAAATATTACCCAATTTAAAGATCTCGGAGTCTCCTACACTTCTATTTTATCTTTTGAGCCTCACATTAACAGTATTGTTAGAAAGGC
>JAQGAV010000644.1:0-29178 GCA_034691345.1 Phasmarhabditis papillosa
GCATTACCCGGGTACCCGACCCGACCCGGGTTTTTTGAAAAGGCATTACCCGGGTACCCGACCCGACCCGGGTAATTTATATACTGACCCGAATCCCCACCCTAATTTGAAGCCTGTGGTAACCGTAACGAACGAAATTACTACTTCTCTTTCGACAAATTTTTGCATTCTGTGCATACCTGTTACGGGCCGGCCCGGGCCGACCCGCACTTTTCGACAGGTATGATTCTGTGATATTGTGTGTCAGATTTGGAAAAAAAAATTATCACATTTGTCAAGGCCAATTATGGGCCAACCGAAAGATTGAAATTTGAATGTGTCCGAATAGAGAGAAAATCAGCATAAAACTGATCAAAATACCCAAAAGTACTAAATTTAATACCACCTTCACGTCGGTACTAAATTTAGTACCGAGGTAATAAATTTAGTAATGGACTAAATTTTTATGCATATGGGTCCAGCATCAACTATTGAAGTGTGAATTCAATCATATCATTAATTTTCTACTCTTTTCTTAGTTTGATTGACGTCTGTTACAATGAAGCGAGTTTTAAGCCAAAAGCAACACGAAGTCCTTTTGTTTAAGCTGAATAGAAAAATACAGGTATGTTCATTTTTATACACCTCGGAACATTTTAGGCCCGTTTTTAGAAAAATAGAGTCTGCCTGAGTTTGCCTGATAGGTGGCCCCGTTTTTAGCCACACTATGCGCCACTGTAGCGCCTGTCTATGCACGACTCTGGGAGCTATCGCGCTACCTAGGAACATAACATGGCCCAAAATGTTCCTAATTGATATATAGTGAAACGAATTTTTTTACTGAGGCCAGGCCTCTGTAAACTATTTCTACTTATATGAAATAAAACGGATTTTTAGATAGAAGCCTGTCTTCGAGCTCTTTGTCAGTATGAAATGGACAAGACTTTGTCTGAAACCAAAGCGATTCTAGAAATAATTGAAGAGTTAGTTTTATTTGAAGTATCTTTCAGTATTAGAAGTACTGAATCAGTACATTTTAAGTTCCATAATTATTAAACAAACTTTATGTTTTTCTTTCAGTTTAACCGAAGATGTTAGGTTTGGTGAGATCGCTGATTGGATTGGTCGTCAGTGGGTTAACCAAAATGGTGCAAATATACCTACAGTTCATCCAAGGGAATTCCCAATTATTCCACAATCAGAGTTAAAGGTAAGCATTATTATATTTGTATGTTTTAAATATCTGTAGTCATGGCTATAAATAAGTTCATCATCACACGATCTGGGTATCAATGATATTGAGAGTTTGTTCCCATTTGACAAAATTTAAATATAAGACCAGGGATGGGAACGGGCCCACCCGGGTATTCGAATTGCACAAAGATCTTTAGTTTTTGAGTAACAATTAATAAAATTGCGAAAGTAGGCATTAAAATGGCACTACATCGAAGTCAAGCTTTATATAGAGCCAAAATATGGACTCGGATCAGGTACACGTCGTGCAACTTTTATGGCCATAATTAGAGGGTTTATCCTGATAAATTTCAACATAAAATTTGGAGGTCCTCCACCTGTTTTGACTTTTTCCCATGGTGAACTCGCTATGTTGTTCTTTATAAGTCATCATCATTTGAAAATTTCCTAGGTTTCCGGGGATGACCTCCAGAAATCGAGAGTCAAAAATTAGGGGTTTTCCTTATATTTCAACTGGGTATTCCACCTATGCGGATCAAAGATTGCCAAAAAATAACTTCTCATTTATCCATTAGAAAGTACATGTTTATCGCATACCATAACAGTCTCCGGTAAATGCCGGGTAGGGTGCCGAAAAAAGAGCATTTGGCACCCTCAGGGTGCCGAAAATTTTGATTTAAAATTTGCTAGGTAAGGGGGGACCCCTCCTTACCTATTTTAGAGTGCGAAAATTCGACCCCCTCACAAAAACAGGTAAGCGGGGACCCTTACCTGTTTTTTAGGGTGCCGAAAAATCGGCAGGGCTACCGGCTATCTGTTATGGTATGCTTGGAAGTACATTCTTTATCATTGGCTATAAATATACTTCAATGTATAGTCGGCGGCCAAGGCTTAGGGAAGGGTATACGGTACGAACTGCAAATTTTATTGGTGAGCCGAGAAATGGCGCGCGAAAACGCGGACTAGACAAAGATGTAATGTACAACACCACATCTAACGTATTTTTCAGAAACAATTAATTTATATTAGTGACTATAACTATTTTGCGCCTTTTACATTGACCATTCAGACCTTTAAATTGCATATCGTTTGTCCGCCGACTATACTAGTAGTTTTGTCAGCGTTACCACTAAAACGGGCTACAATGAAACAATATATTCTGATAAGCTAATTATAAAAGCATACAGCTTGCTTTCCAGAACAGTATCCTGGAGCGCAGCGGTTTTATATAAAAATTAATTGAAAATCGGTGGATTGGTAGCCTTTTGTTCAAAAGTACGTTCATTTTAATCTAAAACATCATCTCTCCATGACACTGCGATACAACCAAGCTCTTGTTAGAGACACACCATTCAACCTGGGCCCTGAGGATAAAAATCAATATTTTTTTATTTATTTAAAAAAATGAATGTTATTTTGCTGATGTTATTTTTGCCATAGACTATCTTTTCGTTCGTCCATTGCCATAAAGTTCATTGAAATCTATATTTTGATTGCTTTTTTACTCACATATTGGGCACGGCCCCAAGACGGGCCCGGCCCGGCCCAGTGGAGGGTCTGGTTAGAGACTATAAAAAGACACTATTGGGTTTCGTTCCAACGACCCCTCAATCCCATCCTAATGGAATACTTTTCACAAGAAAGTCCATACACTAAACAATCATTTCTAAGGCTTCGCTATGATTTGCATTCGCCGGATTAGTATAAAAAATACGCAAATATCATCATTTTACAATAGTTTTGATGTAATTCACGCGCTTTTATGGCTTCCGCTTGAGCTAAAACATTTGTAATTCTTTTATTCGTACATGAAGCCATTCTATAAAAGGGAGTATTTGACATTTTAAGGTGAATGCGAGAACATCATCCCGCTCAAAGAAACAAGCTCATAAATTATGCCGTGCAAATTCACTATAAATACATAATAATACATCATTTATTTAAATTCACCTGAAATATGCAGAGCTTTGTTAAATAGCTTATAGTGGACAAATCTGTCTACTTACTTGCAAATGAAATTCAACAGTTTGTGGAGACCTCACTCCTACCTACATCTGGAGAGATCCTCCAATAGATATTTCTGATAACAGTTTGCTACTATAGTCTGATTCAAAAGGAGTAATGGAGTGTTACTTGCGTATTTTAAGGAAGTTTTGCGTATATTTTTCGTTTTAGAATACTTTCAGAGCCATTTTCAAAGAGATTCTTTTTTAACACTCCATTATTATTCTTGAATAGAACTATACTACTTTAGTTTAATTAGTTTCTTAAGTTAAACTCAGTCATGTGTGTTTTTCGCTTCTTAGGTCAGCCCAGGTAGGGCCAGAGATTAGGTCAGACCTCTCATCGGGCCGGGCCGAAGCCCGACCTTGCTCGGGCTTTTCGTGAGAGGTCTGGATTAGTTTTTCTGCTATGGAATAGAAATATGTCAAGCCCATCACCTGACCACACGTGACTAGTTTTCACAATTTTCCGGGGCCGGCCCGACATTTCGGATTTGCTGACTTGGCTTCTCTTTTAAACTTCATGATCTGTTTTTACGGACTTTATAAGACCCAATAGCTCAAACTTTTGTTTATAGTGTAGAGAGAGAGAGAACGCAGACATACTGCTAGATATAGATATCTTTGCATTGAAAATGATTGTTTTGCTTAAGAATTGTAAAGAAACTTTTAGTCTTCTTTATAGTGTTTGATCCCTCGGAAAGAATATTTAATAGGTTAGAACTTTATTTCCCGACCAATTTTTGCCGCTTCTGTTTTACCCGGGATTCGGGGGGAGGGATTTAGGCCAAAAAATGGCCGGGATTCCGGATTCAGGAGGTATCCCATACACCACTGATCAGAATCTGACCGCAGTTTATCATTCAGCACTTCTTTAGCACCGTGATTCTTAAAACTTTGATATAGTCCATAACAAAAAAAGACTTCATTGCGCGGTGTTGTTTAAGGTTTCAAAAAGAAATACGCAATTGCGGAAGCCTATGTCTACAGATTAAACCATGAACTGTTTAATAGGGAAGCTCGTGAAGAGTGATATATATGCTTTCATCTTAAGAGTTTGACCAGAAACCCTCCAGACTTTGACAAATCCGTTCAAAAATCTTAAATTTGTGAACTGCATCTCATAAAAAATACAAAAATGCTGGCCTTCTAGACTACTTCTAGGGTTAGGAAACTTTTAGGACCGGGCCGGCCCCGCACTTTTGCCTCCCATGTCAAAAACGGTACTATTTCAAACGCGATTGCAAAAATGTTCAGTTCAAAATAGTTTTGTTCTCCGTGGGTCCCATTGTCCGTTATAATAATTATTTGTCTGTAATTTAATTAATTAAAGGACTTAAAATCTTTGTTGTTATTGTACTTATACAATATACTTTTGACCTGTTTTAACTATTTCGCCATGGTTATAAACCGAGTCAGGACATTTGAGCGCCAAAAACCTAAAAAAATATGATTTACCTTCAAAAGAAACACAGTTAAGCATTTGAAGTAAATACTGGTTGATTTTCTCATGAAAAGGTCGGCGCTCAATTGTCTTGGAATCTTATAAACATAATTCCATAGACAATTGCATATTCTTTTGGAGATCTTGACCAGGGCTGGGAAAAGGCCGTCCGGGCCGGCCCCTTGCTCAAATTTTCGGCCCCCGTCCGGGCCGACTGCCCAAATTTTCGGCCCCGGCCCGGGCCGTCCCGTGAAATTGGCAGCCCTGTTCTTGACCACCTTATTCTTTAGTAAAAGTACTCTATATTTATCTATAATTACATTAAACGGGACTTATATAACTCATGATATGATCCAATATCTCGCGCCTATTTACATTTACATCATACGCCGATTCAATTATTATTTACTACTTAAAACTATACAATAAAAGTAGTAAACGCATGTTTATACCACATTTACATTTAACCTTGTGTTTTTTGAATAAAACTAGTTTCTTAAAGGGACAAATGAGGGGTTTTTTAATGTTGATTTCCGATTAAAGCGCTAATTTTTCTGATTCTAATGACGTTTTTCGTTTTGTATTTTGTTTCCTGGTTTCCGAATTACGGTAGGATAGGCAATAAAACCCCCTCTACGTCCTTTTAAGAGTCAAACACGACTCCTAGGAACCAATAAGTCCAGTTTACAGTAAAAGGCAGAAAAATTATTTGTTAACAATTTGCAGCACTTTGTGCTGATGTTACGCGCAGCTCTTACTTTCTTTTTCCTTGTTTCTACTATTTTATTAGATTCTATAGTCAGCGCCAAGAGTAATGATGAAGTTTCCAGCGCGGTATGCTGCGGGGTAGCGGTGTTATATAAGAATGAATTGAAAATAGTAGAATTGTGAACCTTTTCTTTAAAATACATTCATTTAATCTAATACCGCCCTCTCTCCAGGATGCTATGCTTGAAATATAGTTATTCATATAGACTGTATCAGTTGCAACTTAGACCTGCAGTCTTTAACATTTCGATATGGCAGTTTCCTTACTTTTCAAAAACATTAGTCTTTTATAACAATACTTCAGTATCAAAAAAACTAGCGACTTCCAGAAAACAAAACTGGCAAAAAGACAACCGTTAAAAACAGGACAATTCCTGTTTAACGTTTTGCGGCAGCCCAAAAACCATCGTCCTCTCCATCAAATCAAAGCAAATCAAAATTTTATTCAGAATCGTAAGATCACAGGGAGATTTATATCACGCTGAATTAGTTAATTTCTTCAATTTCTTTGAATCGTTTCGTGCTAGAGTCATCCATTTGACACCAATTTCTCCAGAACTTTCGGCAGCTTTTCTAAGATCATCAGCCCATTGAGCATGCTGCCTTCCTGGGAGCCTTTTCTTCTCCATCGGGAACCATACCATAAGTTGCTTAGTCCATCGGTTGTCTGTAATTCTTGCCATACGGCCAGACCATTAAAACTTTTTCTTCTTCCTGTTCTGTCCATATTTGCAACTAAATGTCTTGTATTTTTGGTTTTGTATTCTGTTACCGTTCATTTCTAAATCCGTATTGGCGGCAGTCTTATAAATAAGAATTGTAGGCTAGAAAATACAGCTGCAATGTTGTTTGAACCCCTCCAAATTCCTTATATTTATTTAATTTTTCTCATTTTACAGAAAAATGAGTTCAAATTTTCTTCTTAGACAGTTTATTTGGATGTGAGAATTATGTATAAAATTCATTAGACCAAAAGTTACTCTCATAACCTTTTTTATTAGTTTGGCTGTTATTATTAGTCATTGTTAGAGAACATTTATTTTATCTGAGAAAATTAAAATATCTATAAAAAGTTTAGAATTTCACATAAAGTACTAACTTTTTGTGAGATCGCACCTGAAGAAAACTCTCTCCTTGGGGGCAAATATAAGCACTTTATCCTGATATGAGATGATTATATTACTTACCTGACTTTCACCTAACACCTAAGATGATTAATGGAGTATTTTCTATAGTTGGTTACAAAAGTTAATGAAGCTTTCATCTAACAGCAAGATTCTAAGAATTCGTTTCTTTTGTTTACTGAACTTCGTAAGGTCCTTACAGCGTAGCTCAGTTGCACGTTAGGTCATCTATTAGCTTTTATTTCATCCTAAATAGCAATGTATGCAAACAAGAACAAAAAAACCCTAACAAATTTCTCATTTCCTTAACTCTAATTCAAAGGCTAGCTTTTTCCTCCGACATATTTTATCATTGCTGGAACAGCAGCGGTAAGAACCGGCTCAAAAAATGTGGGGCCCGGCTCGAGAAATCACCAGCCCTGATAACAGTCTTTTCTCTATTCCTTCGTTCATTATAGCTTCCTGGACTATTTTAACTAAGTTGACATCATCCTAACAACTTCATCTACTAAACCTTTTATTCTATACCAACCGAGGCTCATTAGGCTTTACTATGTCTTCCACCCCCACATCGTTAATGTAAATTATTATTAAAAGTAAATAAACGAGACATTCCGTCCATATAACCTGATTAACACATCATAATAGAGTTTAGTCGTCAGCGCGCCGTCGCCGTCGCCCAGCTTACAAACTATAAATTTTATTATTTACCGCGCCACCTCTGGAAATAGGTTTTAAATTGTTTCTCATAAAATGTTTAAAAATAAAAAGTTTTCCGCCTTTGTATTCTGGGAAAGTCGCATTTATTGAGGAAAGCAGGCTTCTGTACTACATTAATCTGGTTAGACAGTACCTACGTAGCGACGCCAAGTTTTGTATAAAAGGTTCTTTTTACTGTATTCTACATAGATTAAAGTTAAAGTTTAAAGTTTAAAAAGTTATTTATTTCCTGTAGTCGCACATATCACACAATTACTGTAGATTTCTTCGGCGCAGGTTTCCGCCATTCATTCCGGAATCTTCTGAGCAGAGAGGGCTCCTTGAGCTTCATATTCTCGTTCAGAGCGGGGTATAGTCAGATTCAAAAGTAATGAGGCCGTGTAGGCTGCGTATTTCGTCTTTTTTAGCACTGCGCCTGCTGGCATTCTACGCGCGCGGTATCAGCAGATTGCAAACTTGCTTTCGCTCTGACAAAATATTGCAACACTCCTGCTTATTAACACGGCCGTATTATGCATCCGACTATAGCCGACTCCAATCGAATTCAATATCTCGTATTGTCGTAAGTACCGTCGAGCTTGCCAAATCTGTAAACTACATTGTTATTAATATAGGCGATGTGAGAACGCGCATACGCAGTCGGTTAATTTAAATTTAAATATTTCATAAATTTCCCAGTCATAATCTAATTCATATTGAACACTGATCTTCTAATAAAATCTGTGAACTTTGGAATATAAATAATTTTATTTTACATCATTTGTTAATTCTAACATTTTGTTAGCTGTCGAGTGCACTCTTAGAAGAAACTGAACTTCTTTCTGTCAATTGCAGCTTAAAAGGGGATTGAAAACATTTTGAGCAGTTCGAACTAATTTATTTCTGTTAATATATGTTTTAGAAAAGGTGTTTCTTCTCATGTATCACTCGTATCATACAATAATAATAATACTAATATTAATAATAAATAATAATAATATTACATAATAATACACAGTAGATTTACGATTTCCGAGAAATCATTCCGCAATCTTCTGCTCCCTTCTAACATAAAGTCTTCGGGTCCGCGAAAAATCGGGTACATAATTTTTGTAGGCAGTACCTATACAATAATAGCTGTTAAACCGGACGGCCTGGCCCGGATTCCAAATCTTAGGCTGGGCTGTGCAGTCAGCCGTCTGTAGTCAATGAGGTAAATGATGATCCTGTACTATGGAGCGAGAGGTCGAGGGTGCGAATCCACCCCGAACCATTATGTTTTGTTATTTTTAATGAGTTCCTTATGCAGAGAAATTTCAAAAGAAAATTTTCAAGTATATCGAAAGTTTGCTTATTAGTTCCTGGAAAACCAGACATACCCTTGACAACCGGTGTACCCCTGCCCGGCCCGGCCGAGTTCCAAAAAAGTAGGCCGGGTCGGGCCGAGCGAGGACGGAAAAGACGGGCCGGTTTAACAGCTCTGTATACAGTAGATCTAGTTCGAAACTGCCTATACCATGATTCATTGAACACTGGATCTGTATTATTGGCATTCTTCTTGAGATACTATAAAAGAATGACTTCTTTCCTTGAAATACTGTAACTAAAAAAGCTAGACTAAATGCTTCGAATACTTTTTGCATCATCTGCTTAGTATGAAAATGAAGTATTTGCTTTACCGACGACAGCTAAGCACTATTTTGTAAACTTCACCTTGTGTCTGATTCTTTATGAAGCTCTACACTCTGAAAGATCAGCTAAATTAAGTATTAGAAAGGTAGAAGTAGCGGGGATTCCACAAAACACAAGATTAATTTTTGTGCTTCCTTATTTCCCGCGTCATTAACAGTAGTTGGGTTTCAGTTTCCAGTAATATGGGCTTTTAACTGTTCAAGGATTTCCATAAGTCTGTATATAAACGGAACTTGCGCTATGAAACAGATATAGTACTCCTTGTTCTTGTAAGCTTGAAGAATATATTCTTGAAGTTTGTGACCTGGAAAACCCGTTGTTCAGCAATCAAGTAATACTCATTTGAAGTCTAGCTGGGGGACGTGCCCGAGAAAATTTTGGCTGTCGGCCCGGGCCGGCCCTGTAAGCAACCGTTCCTGGGATAAGCTATTCCATTTATCTGATTCTCTACAGCTGCAGTTGTTTGTCTCTAATTGGTTGACTAAATTTAGTGCAGAACTGTCTTTTTATACCGAAATAACCCATATTTTCACTGAATTTATTTAATACTAAGTCTTTTTCAGTCTTTTTTCTTATTATTTTTTATTAATCTTGGCTCCGCTAAAGTAGATGCTATTTTCCGATAATTCTGAACATTTTCCACGGAAATCGAATTCGTTTTCTTTTGTACGCGAGAAAATACCCACAATTTAGGGGTAAAAAAGGTTTTGTCGTTTTCTTACTCCATGAACGCACGTACAGTTTCTTCTCCAGGTACTTTCAACAATATCCAAGTTCAACCAAAACTTTGACAGAGTTCACATAAGGATGCTCTTTCCCTAGATTACTATGCATTACAGTAAGGCGGCCAAATTCAAATAGGACGTTTCGTCGACCATCTTGGGGACCGAAAAAAACCCAAATTTAAAAAAAAGTGCTATAGCAGAATTAATTTATTCGAAAAATGGTCCTATGTTATATTAGGCTTAGGCACCCATCCCACTCTTGTTTAACTTAAGCCCCACTCTGTATAACCTTGACTTCCGTTTTTTTTTTGATAAATTTTTTTTATATTTTCGGTCCCCCGGATACCTTGGTCCCGAAGATATTTGGCCCGTTTCGTCTAGTCTAGCTATGGGGTGGGAATCTCACACCATTCCCACCCATGTTCAGGGCCTGCCAAATCTTCAGTTTCTGTCTCAGCTGAGGATAAATTTTATAAACAGTTTACCTCGCATCAAATGATAAGCTGGAAATCTGGTTCTTTCTATATAATATTCCATGAACTCAACAACTTTATGCCGATACTTCCTGGGAAAATTAGGGATGGGAATTTGGGGCTCGAATAAAATGCTACGGATGTTATGAGTATAATTTAACGACCAGCTATCCAAACCCGGCTTTCAAGTAGTTAAAAAAAGAATTTTATTTCACACACCAGTATCAAAAAAAGAACACCAGTATCATACGTTTGACTATACATAAGTAGTAGATTTCTTCGAGGTAGGATTTCGGTCATTCATTCCTGAATCTTTTGAATGAAGACGGATCCTTTCTAATATTCAGTCTTCGGGTGCACGAAACATGGGATAAGTAGGCTACTGGTTTCGCAAGCATTCGGGGAGTCGAACCCACAGATCAGATCCTCACTGATTTAGAGACTGCTGCTCTTCCCACTAGCCTAAAACATCCGCTTCCTGGAACAAACGTTTGACTACTTTGTTGCAGAAATCACGTTCGTCGTTCACGTCAACCAAAGTTAAACTGTACTTTATGTCGTTGTATTACTTTATTTATAATTACAATCATTTTTATAAATTTCAATGCCTAATCTTTTAATAACTTTCCACATTATTTCCCCTTCCAGTTCTTCCATGACACAAATCTCTTCCTCTTGCTGGTTCCGGTGTCTGCTCATCCTGGTTTCCTTCGCACTGTCACTCTCTGTACCGTTGTTTTACACAGGACACGACTCAAATCTAGTCTACACTCAACCGGAGGTAATAAATATTAAAAAGAATAGTTCAATAAGCTATTAGACTTGAATTGATCCTTCTAGCAAAAGAATTCTGTTATAAAATAATGCAGAATTTGAAGACGATATCACAAGAATAGCTCACAAGCATCATAATGAAGCATTCGGTCCATTTTCAGTTCAATCAGTAATATATTGTTTCTTTTCACCAGCTTCCATAGACACTTAAACACCTTCCGGTTTAGAGAAAAAGAGGCCTGAGTACAGGGCTGGCAAAGTGAGGGCCGGCCCGGACCTAGAAGGTCTGATAAGAGGGCAGGCCCTTGCCACACCTGCCTGAGTGACAGGGATTAGAAAAACAACTGAATCCTATATATTTTGAAAAACTACTTATAGAAACCGCTGAGCATGAATTCGCCTGTAGTATGCTAACTTTACTAACTTTATATTTCAGGACAACTGGCGATTTGCTGGTCTAGAGATGATGATAAAGCGAAATATTGCAATAGGCAGAGGCGATGGAATCCGACCCGGAAAATGATCGACGCCGAATTGAAAGACCAGAAATAAGAATAGATATTCGTGTGAATAGTCAGCCTCCCCTTGAACACCGTAATTCAATAACATCACATTTGTCAACAATATCTTGCCAATAATATTTAAAGTATCTCCTTAATAAATACTAACAACACCGTTATTATGTTGCAAGAGAAAACCATTTTAAATATCGCTAGTTATATAACTGTTATAGAAATGAACAGACTCCCTCATCGAACCATAAAATCAGCGATGGGAAATGTTTATTGTGTAGAAAACCATAACCGACAAGTTTAAAAAAAATCAATTGTGAAAATATTAAACTGGAAGACCGTGGGGGAAAGACGAAAATCAATAAATATCATAACAATAAATAACAGAACGGGCACTTATGAATTTCAATTTAACCGAACTATATAGCTAAATTCTAGGTAAATATACAAAAAATGAACAAGAATAGTAAAATACAACGTCCGAACTAACTCACTTTGCTGGGCTTCTTCGAATACCTTTCGTAGTGTTCAATAACTTCATCATCATTTAGCGTGTTCAAAGGAGATGAAAATTCCAGAAGTTTCTCTAAGCAGACCAGTTCAAAGTTCAACGGCTTCACGTCAAGTTCTTTCCTAATTGTTTGTACCTCCCTCTCATCCGTATATATTCTGAAATAAAATTTATATTTTCGAACATCAACGAAAGTATCACCTGCCGACAGCTACACAGTGCTCAGCATTAACGAAACTTTCTTCAAATAACCAGTTCTTCTGTGAAGTACCATCCAGACTCCACGTAGTGTTCAATACCATCGAACCTTAAACAAATATAATAGCAAATACAAAGTGAAAAGTGAGCAATGTCCAGACCACGTACCAGGGGAATGAGACGTATTGTTATCAACGTGGAAAGCAAATCGTCGGAGATTGTTGACCAGACCCTCTCCGGTTGCTTTTAAAACTGCTTCCTTCAAGCACCAGGTACGATAGAACGCGATCCACCTAAGATATAGAAATTGAGAATCATTCAGTCGCATGTTTTCTATTATTTTCCAAAGATTTAGTAATTTAATTCCAATAAAAACAAAACGACAAGACTTACCTTAATCGTTCATTTTCCTTCGCTTTCATAGTCGCTTGTTCTTCGTCTGTGAACAACTTCTGCATTCTTTCAATGTGCTCAGTAGAAGTACGATCACGACCTTCATTTATTTCCATAACATCGACGCCTAAATTATTTGCTTGAACAAAGACACATGAAATATTACCGTACCAATTTCGTTGTCACGCGAAGTTGCAAGAACAACTAGGTCACCCTGATGAGAGACGTTGAAGAAAAATTGTTCCCCTTTTACAAGCGGTTTTCCTTTCAGGCCTTTGATGATCTCAACTTCGGACCAGGGCAAGTTTAGAGATGATGTTATGGATGACCTAGAAGTCGCTCCAAATGAAGTTATCATATGTATAAGTTGTACCTTATTAGAATTCTTGCAATTACACACGATAAACTGTCTTCGCGAAAATGAAATCGATTCTGTTTCTCAACATCCTCGAATGGCAGACAATACAAGCAACGACGAAAGAGATATTCGAAATTGACTGCTCTTTCAACCTTAAATTAAGCAAAATAGTAAATCTGCCATTTTTCCGATGACAAACCGAGGAGAGTGAAACCGCCCAACGGAGACCCATCGCATATAACAGAGCTCGCTACTGGCATATGTAATTATCGACATCATTGGCCCCAATTTCATGACAGTGATGCAGCGAATAGGAGACGCGACGCTATAACCATAACAACAAAGAATATTTAAATAATTTAATGCATAAAACTATAAACAAACAACTATAATTAGGGGGAAGACATGACAATGCCTTTTCATTTTCTCATTGAGAAGGCAACCGAGGCTTATTACATTCAAAATAGTAAACAAAAATTAATTGCTAACAAAAATACAAAACAATCATTTCAATTTTGTAGGAATACCGAGTCTCTTTGCCTCACTTTCAAAAACCAGAAGTCGCCACATCTTCATCACAAAAAGTTCAGCATCATTGTCCAGAATCTAAATTACGAGACTTGAAATTAACATGGAGAATGTCAGGAACTAACCATAGCAACATCTTTTAAAATTGTAGCAGGAGCAGTCTTCGAATGAATTTTTTCGACGATAAAGTCGACAAGGGCCTTCTCTTCCTCTCCTGAAATAAACAAGGGTAAGGTAAGCAACTATGATAATGCAGTACCTATGTACTCCGTAATCTTTTTTCCTACCCATGGACGCACTCTGCTATTTAAAAGTGAATCATCGACGAACTTCCAATCCAGTTCGAAAGCAAACAAGTCTTCTAAACATTTTTTTCAAATTCATAGAGATATATTGACAACATACCCTTTGCAGTAGGTATTCTATTGATAAGGTCCTTTTGAAGACGTTTTCTTTCCTCTTCGGACATTGTAGCCATACGTTCTTCCCGTGTTATTTCGAATGGCTTCATTTTAACTTTCTGATTTTCATCTTCGTCCTCTTCGACACCAAAGACACCATTCAATCGCTGACTGAGATCTTTCTTGGGAGCGAATGATAACGCTGAAGGTGCACTAGCTTTCGCAGGAGCGACAGTGCTGCTCGAAGACGATGCAGCTACTGAAGAACACATTGGATAATAGGGAGAGAAAATTTACGAACCAGATTTCCACTGTCCTTGAGGTAATGGAGCGTCACTAATAGGTGGCTTAACATCAGTTTTCACATCGCCATTAGACGGTTGTGAAACGCCGTTAGTAGGAGCTGGCACTTCGGGAGCTGCATTCTTTGCGTCTGGTTCGTCATCACTTTCACCGCTACTAGATGAACTGTCCTAAATGGAAAGAAATGACATAAGCAGTGGTGAGCCAGGCGTATGTAGGCCAATTGCTATAACAACTACACAAGCGGAATATTCCTATATCGGAGAGTCCCCCCGTTCCCGTTCAGAATCGAAACTTACTTCAGCGCTCTGCTGACCGAGAGGTTGATGAGGATTCGGACTACCACTATCACCACGGAGTCTTCGAAATGCTTCTTCTTCCTAATCATTTTGTTTACTAAGTCAATATGCTAGAACCAACCTTTTTCTGATGACGAAACTTTGCTTCTTCCTCAATCTTTGCTTGCTCCAATTGTTTTTCTTTGTTTTCATCAAGGATCTGCTTTTTGAGTTCCTCAATTTCTGCTTGCTCCTTCAACCTGTCTTTCTGATCAGCTTCGCGTTCGCGTTCGAAGTCTCGTCGCCGTTTAAACAGTTCAGATGCCCTAGATAGAAAAATAGGAAAATGATAAAAGGAGTTTTCGCACTTGTAATATTTTGCATCGTCCTTCTCATCGTCATAGTCTTCTAGGAAGTGTCGCATTTTCTTAGCTTCTTTTAAGATGTTTACCTTTCTAAAAATAAAGCTTATAATGGTTTACCAGTAGGAAATACATACCTATCTTTGTTTTTTCTCTCGCATCGTTCATATTTCTTGGACATATCTCGCTCTCGTTTTTCCCAGTTTTTCAATCGTCTCATGTAGGCGCGCTCCTTTTCTCGTATTAATTTCTTTAGTTTTCTTCTTTCCTCTGCTTCTTCACTGTTTTCTGATGCTCTAAATTTTGATTGTAAAAGGTGAATAACGAATTTGTAACCTGGAATAGCTTCGATCTCTTCTCTTTCTTTTCTTAGGCGAATCCGACCGTGAACGTGATCTGGAAGACCTGGATGAACTGGATGAACTTCGCGATGAACCCGACGAGTGAGACCGCGAGGAGGAATGTTTCCGTCTCCTGAAAAGGATAATTACTTGGCATTAGTGGAAACATGTATATACCTCTTGGGAGATTTGCTCTGATTACGACGACGACTTCTTGAATTGGACCTTGAACGTGAACGTTTGCGCTTCTTACTGAGCTCGCCATCCTGAAAAAATAGAAATATTTTAATAGCTGCTTAGGGAATAAATACGAATTTAGAGACAAGCTAACAATAAGAACCAGCCTGTCTATATGATGAAGCACATTATATCCCTGTAAGAGATGGTATGTGAGACAATAATATGGTAGAAGAACTATGTAACATGCACGATTGAAAACAAAAAAGAGCAATATTTCAGAAGCAGACTTTAGCTGCATTACTATGATGGAGTTATAAGAAAGAAGATCAACCGAATTTGGACAACTTAATAAACAATAATTTACTTACACTTGTTTACTGTCTAAGTAGATATCTGAAAGATAAATTGCATGAAATTTTGTGTTGGGGTTGAGGGCAACATCGGGGCAAAAGCTGCACCGGAAAGTGATGTGTGTGTAACATAACAGTGATAAAGCAGCAAAATTACTAAGTTTCGTAGAAAGTAGGCAATCGAACGTAATAATATATCAATGTGGCGCAAAGCCCACTCGAAACGTAACTTGGTAATTGCTCAATTCACATGTCTAGTTTAAGAAAGCTAGGTTAACAGTGCCACAAAAGCTTTGAAAACTATATACATGCAAAGATTGAATATTAGTGTTTGCATGCATATCGTGAGGATTTAGATTACACCTCTACATTCCACAGCAAACCAAGACAAGACAAGCTAATAATTCAGCGAGATGCTAATTCCAAAGAATGAACTGATTTAACAGTAGTGCTAGACAGATAGATAGTTACATGAACACCTTGTCAGTAGTTGGAACATGTTTGTTAAACATAGGGTGAACGTACTTACCTCTATAAAAATCTTGTTCAGTCACCTATAGAATGTAATGCTAAAGATTAAATCTAGGGAATGCCACTGATTCAAACCGACAAGTACATATTGAGAGAACCTCTTTTTTTTAAAGTAAATAACTACCTTCACATCCTCATCATCCTTGCTCTTTTCCTTTTTGCGATCTTTGCCTTCTTTATCTGATAATTCGCCATCTAAAGAAGAATATGTGCAAAGTGATCAACATAAATTTGTACCTTCAGCAATGATAAGTAATTGTGGATGATCAATTTCGATCCAATGAAGAATCTTCAGGCGGACCTAAAAACTGATTTTTAAAGGAAAACATATAGTCATACCTCTTCATCCCTTTTCAAATCGTCATCATCCGCTGGCAGCTCATCATCTTTGAGCTTGAGCTCGGTTTTGTTCTCTTCCTTGCGCTTTTGAATAGCCCAAGTGCGAAGCTCGGTTCGCACTTTGTCTTCTGCCTGTAGAGAAAAGACATTTGTAGTTTAGCGAAAAGAATATAATTACCTTCACAACAAGTTTCTTATCACCAAGATGAAAATCATTGAGAACTCTCAAAGCTCTGAGGGTTCCGTCGGGATTTTCATAATCACAAAACCCGAAGGCTTGGTATTTTCCGTTGGAGCCTTGGATACGCTTCCAATTGCCAACTCTGCCACACTCCTTAAAAGGTTTGTTAAATAAGGGCTAAAATTGAAATTTCCTTACTTCAAGCATTTGCTTCATGAATTCATTAGTACATTTTTCAGAAATATTTCCGACAAACACCGTGGTTACAGGTGTTGTCTTTGCTGGAGGCACGGGCTGAAAAGGAGAAATAATTGAAATGAATGAGGAAAACGACCAACATGACTAGGGGCACCAAAATTTCTTCCAATCATGGGATTAAAATGAATTTGAGGACCGGGAGGCCCATGAAATCCTAAAGAAAAAGAATTTAATATAGTTGGAGAGCGGTTTGACATACCATATCCTCCTCCTCCGTATGCGGGTTTGAAAAAGGCCATTTTATTCTGAAAGTAGGAATAGTAAAATATAAATTAAAAATAATAAAATAAAACGAACACCAAAACGAAAACATGCCAGCCTGCCGAATGCTAGCCGGTGGGAAAATCGATGCAATGCAAACGCCGGCAACACAATGCTAACGCCAGGGCAGTTGATATTATTTTTACGATCTCTTGAATTTGAAATTATTTATATAAGAGTAATTGATTACACCCTTCTATCAGATTTAGGGAATAATATATATTTAATTTATGATATCAGTTTGGCCACAAAGTTAAACTAGGCTTTTTCAGAACCTCTATCACAATGGAGGACGAAGAAAATGCATTGACCGAAGATGTAGATGTTGGTGAAAATTTTGTACATGATGATGATATAAAGGTACACAATTAGTATTCGTATTCTATTACATTGCGTTTGCAGCCGGATATTGGAATGATGCGGAAAAAGAAGCCAATTGGCCCTCGAAACGAATGCCCCTATGGATGCGCGAAGCTTCTTGCTCCAAGAACAATAGACTATCATCGGACCAATGGCGTAAGCATTGAGGTTTTATTGTTGGATTTTTATTATGAATTGTTCCAGTGTCGAATTGGGACCGAGGAACCTGTTGGAGACACGTCAAAGCGTCGCAATCATTGTTGCGGAGTTTGCTTCGCCGAATTTGTTACAAGGAACGCTTTTTTCAATCATCTCAGGGTACGTCAGTAATTCATTTTCACTTGTAATGTTTTGTTATCCAGGAGGAGCATGATGTTCGAGCCGAAGTTAGTAAGATGACTTTTGGCAACCGAGAAATCTTCGACGTAATTGTTGTTAATTTTTGAAAATTCATTTAAAATTATAGAGATTTGTGAAGTGGCTCGAGATGGAGGGAGGAGCTCATTTCCGATTGAAGTCGGGTGCGAAACGTCGGAAGAATGGTCGTGGAATTTTTCTGTCCTGTAATAGGTCGGGATTCGTAGGCCCGAGTGAAGTCGATCCGCTAAAAAATCGAACTGGACCTTATCGCACTGGTTACTCTTGCACTGCTTACATTAATGGATGTGAATATAATGACGGGTAGGGATTTATTAATTTAATTTTTTTAAATCATCAATTTAGAACGATTTCCGTCGACGTCTGCGGCGATCACTATGGCCACGATGCAAGAATGCGCCTTCCTAACGTGGTGAGATTTGTAACAATTGTTATATCCTATAATATAATATTCCAGATCAAGTATGTAGTTGCTCAGAAGCAGCTCGATGGAGAAAGCGCACTCGATATTCTCTCCTTTTTGAAGCGTATGTATTTCGTTTATGCATTTTTTATGGTAAACTTTTTTAGGTCATTTTTCTCCCTTATCGGATGAGAACATTTATGCACAACGAATTTGTCTTGTCGATCAAGACGAACTCCGTACACTAATGGTCTCATATACAAAAAAGTGAGATTGTCTTGTCTCAGTTCTCATTCACAGCAAATTTAAGATGGGAAACCTCCGGTATTCCTCAAATGTGCGAAATATGGGAAGAAGAATTACTTGATCGAGCCGGAATACAACGTAATGGATATCCGAGATTACGAGAACCCAGTGAGCCGACTACCCAAGAACTAGCAGAATCTATGGTTGGGCATTGTTATTCTCATGGAATTATTTTTATTTTTTCTAGGATTGGCCGCGACCTCAAGTTTTCATTGCAAAAATGAGGACGGACGATGGTTTCGTCGAATTGCCAGAGTTATACAAGAGTACCGCTGAAGCCCGTCGTATGGCCGCAAGTGCAACGCAACAAGTAAGCAACAAGTAATTGTGATTTTACATTTTCTATGTTTTTTAGAATGATGTTTATCAAGAGTATGCAGAAGATTTACCCGCTGAAAATCTCGAAAATGAGCACAGTCACTATCCAGCTCCCCCAGATTTGGTGGTTCAGCAAAATCCTTACGAAGAAGTGGAGCAGATCGGAATGGAATACAATATTAATCAGGGTTTCAGAATATATTTATGAATATTTATCAATATAATTTTGTTTGCAGTTAGCACTTCAAGTGTGCAATATCCGCAGACTGATTCGCCTATAGTTCCGCAGAGGCGTGGACGCAAAGGAATTCTTAACATGCTATCAAGTGAGGTGGAAATGCTCAGTAGACAGCTCGAAGTTAGTTTTCAATTTAGTTCAGTTCATTTCTCGGAATTTTTAGTGTGATCTTCGGCATGTTTCGAACAAATCATTGGTGTCTGTTTTGACGAGGTTGAAATCTGCTCGTTCTCTTCTGAATTCAGCTCTCGAAGCTAGGGCTAATTACAGAGGTAATTTTTATTTCTATACGCGTTCTCATTATTTTGTTTATTCAGAACATCGTATGCCAAATGTAAATCGGAATAATAATGCCTATGTTTGTGAAGACGCTGGCGCGACTGTAGAAATTATGGAAGATATGCTGGAAAGGCAAGATCACCTGGTATATGTAGTAAGTTCGTACTCTATAGCCGGTCTTATTCTTCCATTTTCAGAATGACATGGATACGAAGGCCATACCGTCTAATACTGCTGAAATGCAATCCGTTGAGGTAAATATATTACAGCACTTTGATCTATTGTTTTGTTTGTAGTTAAACGATGTGAGTGATGACGAATCAATCGTGAACAATGTGGGATGTGTTGACTTTAAAAGTTCTTTATGGAATTAATCTTTAATATTATGTTACGGGTTTGATATATGGTGTTACACTTTTTGTGCTAGATTTATTTTGTGTCTTTTTGTGTTTTCTTTATCTCATAGTAATTTTCCCCGGGAGAGATTTTGATCTCCAGCCTGTTTTATGCACTGTATAAGTACCGGTTAATAAATCATTTTTTATGTTTTCAATATTTTAAAGCTGTTTTTGACGATATATTACCGGATGACAATACTACATTCTTATTCTACAGTTCTTCAGGATGGCAGTGGCTAGGTTAGGTACAGCTCTCGCAAAACTCAACTTGTTGAGTACTACCGCTGTGAGATCCATCAGCACTTCAGCAGTAGTATCCGACAGTATCAGAGACAATCACAGACAAGGTGTTGATCGTGGACCATCTCAGGTAAGGATTTAGAAGATTTTTGTATTTGATTTGGTTTTCTAGGAGGTCCTTGAAGGCACCGCAGGGGCATCTTCTACAATGGCGGTCAGTTTGAAAGGCATTGATAGACGGTTCCCAACACCAGAAACCTTGAAACAGGTATGTTGTTATCCAGTATAATTTAATTTGTGTCCAGCTTTTTAATGGAATACCTTATAATGAACTTCCCATGGTTTATATAAAAGCCACAAAGAATAACACATTGGTGACTGTCACAGATCATAAGGTCAGTTAGATCCATACTCAAATTCACAATACAATTTAATTTCAGAATCAGATGATCACTTACACGTCATGTCGTTTAGAAGGATTCAAGAATGCGCGAAAGAAGACAACAATTGGTAATGATTGCTTTGATTAACTGAATTATGTTATGCATTTAGCCGGTCAAACTACTGGTGTTGCCGCTGGTCAACGACTTGTGAGACGTGGTATTAGAACAGTTCGAGTTCAGGTGCGATTGTTGTTTTCTTTTCCTACTTCTCGGCTATTTATAGCTTTCATGCAGTTAGATTTATTTTTCTTCTTTGATATTGAAAGTGCTAAACAAAGAGCGGCAAATTGTTTTCCATCATATTATTCAGAACGACCCCTCGCCTAGGATAGCTATTCGGTGAAAAAAAAAACTACGGCCACGCATAGTTGAAACTTCTTTCGTGATCACTTTGGTTGATATTTTGAACCACTATTGCAAAAAATTTCTAATATACGATCCCCTTGAATAAGAAATGTTGGCCGTAGCCAACATTTGCCGCTCCTTGGTGCTAAGCGCCATAGTTTATAGTTATTTCAAAAACTTGTTAAATAATCATTTAAGGTCAAAGGAATAGGACCGGGAAGAATGACGTGTGTGAAAGGTCTGACTGTTGCTGGTGTACAAGTTGTCTCCATTGCTGATCACACTGCATTACCAGAATTAGGACCCCGCCCAAGGAAAATCAGACGTATCTGATCTGTTGACAGTTTGTTCTTTGTTTTTTTTGTTTAATAGTGTGACATTATAGGATATAAATTTGTTTATTATTCATTATATCTTTTATCATTGCGTTGTAACCTTTTCCTTTGGTTCCCTTTTGTATAGATACGACATCATCGAAGAAAATGGTCTAGATTTCCTGTAATTAGCCATCATTATAAGGGAGTGTTATATGCGTTTTTTACCTTATTGGTCCACTTTCGACATCCTCTGAAGTAGTTAACGGATGTGAGTCCTCACTAGGTTCATCTGCTTCCTCCACAGTGGAAGGCAATTGCTCCGGGATTAGCGAAAGCCTGAGAAATGTAGTTTTGAATTCAACCAATTTTGTTCCTCTATGCTGAAGTTTATCTTTGTATGTTTCTAGCAAATACTACTCGATCTTGAGAAATTTTTAATTGTTTTATACTCGCTATTCATGTTCAGTTTTCCTTACCTTGATCGAAAGTGAACTGAATTTGCAATCCCCGGTGGAACATTGCTCATCGCCAGTTGATCTTCGATTTCCTCAATTTCTTCGAGATCTTTAAGGCTGCTGACAGTGCCGTGTGATAGACGAGGAGGCAGTGATGTACCTAGGAGTAATATGTTAATTTCCACGTTGTCTGAGTACTTTTTTTGTTGATAATTGCTGATTAGGGTGGGCAAACGAAACGGAAAACAAGATTGTTTTCAGGAAATCCGGCATAGCGGAATGCCGTTTTTTCTGAAAATTTCCGAAGAACAGCCTATTGATGATACACTCCATGTTTATTGGAACTACATTTTCTCTTCCATATATTTTTGTGCTCTTTAGTGCGACTTTTTATTGTTTTCTATTGATTTATTTATGAATGTTTAAAACATATTTTTGAAATTGGGCCTTAAACTTCAAATATATTTTATTGGGTATCGATTGTTGCCAGAAATCTGGACACACGGTACCTCGTGTCATGGATAAAAATTTCTGTATTGCACGTAGTGAATATTGCAGTTTTTATGTTATACGAATAAGTTTTATTTATATTATTAAGACGCTGATTTGATTAAAGATAGTTGCTCTAAAATATATATAGTCCATCTCAGGTGAGGTCAGGTGTTGAGATAAACTATACTCACAAACTCTAGCTGTCCTGGACCCCGATGGTTTGCTTATAAATGCGGTGTCAAACGACTTAGATATGACTATCTGTAAGTATAATTATAATTAGTCTATCTTGCTTTGTGAAACTAACTGGAGCTGAAGAGTCTTCCGTAGAAGTTGCAGTGGATCTAGAAATCTCACTTAACATCGAGTCCTCTCTTGCCAGTGAGGAAAGTACTGAAATAGGGCTTTATAAGTACCTAGTATTTAGGCTTTATACCTAGGGGGTTTCATTCGAAAACTGAATTTCGCCCAATCTTAACCAATTTATATTTATTTTGTAGATATGTGTTTAACTTTTAAAAATATTTGATTTTTTTAAAGTAACGACCGTATGAATAAGTTCGTGGGGCGAGTCAGTTTTTGCCTTTACCCATACATTGTTTTAGAAAATTAGTTATAAACTATGTTTTCCATCTTGGTTTAATATTTTCTTTTCATATAGGATAGGTAATTAGCCCGCAAAATTCCAGAACAGCTCCACCACGGCTCGCAAACGGCCGCAGTGGTGTCAAAGGACTGTGCCCCTTTTTAAAACTTAAAGGTAATTTTTCTCTGAAACTACTGAACTAGATCAGACTGAGGGCTATGTGATGGTACCAAAATAAATATAAGTTGACTGTCAAATAAATTCAGGAATCGTGCACCAAGTTGTCCCTATCCGATTTTGCTCTGCATCGCTGCGTTAGGGCTCGGCGAGCCGTGACACAGATTCATTTTTATGGGGTGGTCAAAGTTCGAAACATGAGGGATCCATTCTGGAATAGGTTCTGGAATTGTTGGGGCCTACTGAAATAGTGGAGGTATTCCGATACATAACGGTGGGCTAAACTGGAATGTTCCCCTTGTTATAACTTAACGCCACATAATCGGCTATCCTTAGCTTCTCACCTATGATATCTCCATCTTCTGTATCCACCATATGCATTACATCATCCATAGAAAGAGAAGACGGGATAATTCTCATTCTTAAATTGTTATTAGTTTCGATATTTCTGGAGCCGAGTTTTAAGGAAGTGGGCCCGGACCGGCCCGTTCCATCCATGATAAAGACAAAGACCGCTATTTCCTTCAACTAAGATGACTTATTTAAGACTGAATTGAACAAGTGATTCAAGTACAAATCCACGTGTATAAAATATATCAGGTCAATTACATCTCAACTACTTAAGGTTCCTCCTGTTTGAATCTGGGATGCCCGGCAGAAAGCCTTTAATTGACTGAAACGTTGCGAATCACTAAATGACTCGTTCTGTGGCCGTAGTCTAGAAACGCCCGACTGGGAAGTTTTTGGCTGCCCGAGCAGTTGTAAATCATTGCCCGGGCACCAGTAACCCGCCCTCACTTTCGAAACCGATCAACCCTATTTAAAAATTGGAAATATTGGTAAAAAATTTGGAATTTCGCAATACTGGGGCCCGGGACTAGAAGTTCTGATAAGAGTTCTGACAATAGGGCCCTTGCCACCCATGCAGGACACCCACCCGCACGTTTCTATCCTACGGCAAAGGCTCAACCAACCTCGATAAGTTGACTGCCGTTGAAAGAGCTACTGTGGAACTTGATGGAGACGGAAACGAAAGTATTGTCTGAGATGATTTATTGTTCCTTTTTCTCATTGCAAGAGTAGCTTGTATAGTTTCTTTGTTTAATGAATGAACAGATGAAGAAGAGCGAAATACACCTTAATAATAATAATAATAATAATAATAATAATAATACTATTTTTGTGTTTCCGAAAGTTCATTTAAATGAAAGGTATGATTACAGTATTATTATTGCTTTGAATTTTGTACTTGTACTTTCGGGGAGTAATGTGACCATTGCTGGACACTGCTAACCGCCTTTGAAAAAACATTTATATTATAATATCATAAGTGAATCACTTTATGTAAAATAGAATTAACAAGACCGAAACACGGGGTTTCAACAAATTTTTAATATCATATGAAATATCACATCTCTACGATTCGAATATGTGCTCTTTGCTTCAACTTTGCAGTATTTGAGAAATTACATATTTAAAGTTTGACAATTGAGGAAATTGGATTCAATTATAGAGAAACCCCGTGTCCCCTGATCGAAGGCCCTCCCTTATGATTGGCATCCCTAAAAGTGTTTCTCTACTGTAGTCACAATTCTTATCTACCGTTACTATATAGCTGTAGGTTGTTATAGGATGTCTTAGATGAGATGAAACTATCCAGTGGCCATAGCATAGAAACGCCTGGATGGGTGCCCGGGCGTTTCTATACTACGACGATTGAAGGCGAAAAATTCAAATGCTGCCACAGCGGCCCAGGTTGAAGTGGTTCGAATAAAGGAAATCTGGCCGAAGTAGGCATAGGTTTAAGAAGTCTTTAATGCCATTCGCCTAGTTTTAGAGCAGAGTCTTAATACTTAAGCTAAAAACTAAATATTCAAATAACAAACCTAAACTACTCCCTCTTCGTTTTACTTTTATCCGTCCTCTTTCCAGGATTATCGTGCCACCTGACTTTTCTATATCATAAATCTGCATTGGGTCAAGTTGCCCGGCTTCGTAAGTGCGCTCCAGCTTTGACTGGAAACAGAGCTGTTAATTTGGCCTGTTTTTTGCTGGCTTCTTTTCATTTTATTTACTTTATAACCAAACTGATTACCCCGAGTGTTGGACATTACATCACTGCAACTGGGGCGTATCTTGCGCAGCCCTATTGGTTACTAATTCTTACAAAATTGTAATGTTCTTTATGTTTATAAATACTTTCTATCTACCTGTATAAGATTAATGCACATTGACACGAGAGATAATCCAATTATGATATTCACAAGAAACAAAAGTAGATATTTTGGCTGTGAAGGAGTTATATCTCCAAGACCAATAGTACTAAAATAATATAATAAATAACAGTGAATAGAGTGGCTAGATCATTATATATTTATAACAAAAATAGTTCTATTTTACAGTCTTTATCAAGGGCTACCGTTTATCGTGGATAAAAGCCGTGATAGCATGGTGGCCCAGTGGCTAAAAGCTTCGCCCCTTAAGCAAGAGGTCGATTGTTCGAATCCCCCGAAGAAATGATTCGTGTGTGTTCTGATTCGCCGACTCCACTCCCTGGGTGTTGTGCTATGAAGTCCCACTTCCTATAGTTTCGTCGTCTCACTTCTTCGCTCCAAATATCTGTGATCTCGTGTTTCGTAAACTAAGTTTTATAGTGCTTAATTTACTTTATTAGTTTATAACTTTAAACCGTTGATTCGAAAGAAGTCTGCCAAGTTAACTTAAAAGTATTTTGGGGCCAACAAGTTTAGAGTTAGGTGGATTTTTACGGGAACATTCATTTTAGTAACAATAATAGTAATTCTAAAGACACCCGAGAAGTTTTGGTCTTGAAAATAAAAATAAAACTTACCTAAGTGATATGAAGAAGAAGTAAAATGCTACAAAATAATCCCATTCTGGCTCCCAGAAACAGAAAATAGCGGAGCAAATGAATATCCAAGCGATTACTATGGATATTGCAACTGGTATAGGCAGGTCAAATATGTCCAGATCTAAAAGAAAGACAATATATAGTCTATCTCAAGACCTAGGTATACAGCGCGGTATCACAAGCGGGGCGCAGTGTTATAGAAATGTACTATTGGAGAAAAAGCACAACGTTGACCGATCTTACATTCGTTTTATAAAACACTGCGCCCCGCTCGTGATATAGCGCTAGGTCCTGAAATGGGATCAAGATCAAATTTTCAAATTTTCAAGTTTTCAAGTTTCAAGTTTTTTCAAGTTAAATGTAAAAACTCAAAAATTGATGGCTAACTCCCTCTTCTTCACAATACCGTAATACCTCTTTTATCCTCGATATCTAATCTTCTAATTTCTTGCATTGTCTGTTTTGTACAGTAACGGAACATCCGACGACATCCACATTTTAACAGCCACCAAGGATATTTAAGAGCTTTTGTGAGAAGTTTACCTAGAAAAGTTAATTAGATAATTAGAATGACGTCACAATGAATAAGAGAGAATCATAAAACTGGAGCTTTGTTAGCAAATACTAGGGTTGGGAAAAGACCGGACGGGCCGTCCGGGCCGGCCCGTTTCTCAAATTTTCGGCCCCGGCCAGTCAAATTCCCAGCCCTGCCATATACAGTCAGACCACTACAAGGTGGCCATGTAGAGCGTGCCTTTAAAAGTTAAATGACCCATTTCGTAATACTAATAAGTCAATGGTTGTCCAGGATACGCAATATCTTATGAAAATGGGCTCTTTATTCTTGGAAACACTCCAGGATATTTATACATAAATAGTTCACTCTGACCGCTCATGGGGCCGGGCTGGGCATAATTATTTATTTGTGGGCCGGGCCAGCCTTGAGCTATCTGGTTTATTTGAAAACGAACGCGGGATTTCTTTATACACGAATCTGAGGTGTTGCGAAGTTTTAGATGAGTTTTACTAAGAATTCCATTTATTTTTCCATGGCTACTTTTAAGTTTACCGAGGATTTTAAACGAACAATACGTTATAGTCAGCGCCAAGAGTAATGACGGAGTGTCACTTGCGTATTTATAGGATTTTTAACACCGCACCTGCAGGCAAATTGCACGCGCATACTTGCAAAGTAAAATATTGAACGAAGAGTAGCCGCCAGATGCTGGCGCGGTGCTCGCAAAAGGGGCTAAGACGAGCGTTGAATTCTTTACACTCCATCATTACTCTTAGCCCTGACTATACCACCTTCTCCAAATATAATTTGCTCAATGTTTAGGCAACTTTTACAGTAACCCACTAATTGTAATTTCATGACTTTTTGTTTTGTTCTTAAACGGAATATAAATATTTTCTGAACCTTCTTTGTGTTACTATTTATTATCTTTCATTCTACTTGACATGTTTTGACTACAATTCCCTAGCCATTAATTGTGGTCAAAAGGGCGCTGTTATTGATTTTGTAAGAGACCAAAGTGGCCATTCTATACAGAACATATGCTAATTCTAGATTGATGGCTTATTAATAATGGAGATACAAATATTATGTTAAATATTATAAGGCGCATTAGTTAAACTAATATTTGTTATAGTCTGATACAAGATGAATAATGGAGTGTTACTTGCGTATTTTAAGCAAATTTTGCGTATATTTTCGGTTTTCGAAAACTTTCAGAGCCATTTTCAATGAAATTCTTTTTTTAGCACTCCATTATTACTCTCGAATCAGATTATATCATATGTACTAAAGTTGGGCATTCCGTCCCGAAAAGAACCCGAGGTCGACCCGAAGTCCGAAAACCCGTTTAGGTCCAAAGCCCGAAATGGCGTGAAGTAGGCCTGTACGACCATCCAACTATAATGTGAACATAATTTTTGGAAAACAAACATTATTTGTTCAAAAACCCATATTTTACACATTAAAACCCTAAGTCTCAAAAAGAAAGTTACAAAAATCATCGACACCATTTAAAACTAACCTAAATCGTCTAAAATAGATAAAACAAGAGGAATTCCGAATATAGCATATATCATAGTAAACACTCGACCTTGTATAGTCGATGGATATAGGTGTCCATAACCGATTGTTGTGAAAATTGTCTAAAAACATGTTTTAAATATTCTATTTCCAAAAAAACTAAATCTATCTTGACTGGAAAAAACTTAGTCCGCAAAACAGCCGAATGCCGCATTATATGCAAAATACTATATGTAGCCTAGTGGTTAGAGCAGCGGTCTCTGAATCCGTGAGGATTTGAGACTGTGGGTTCAACTCTAATTAGCTGCAGAAGGCTTGGGAAACCAGCTTGAATATTAGAAAGGAGCCGTCTTTGCTCAGAAGATTCCGGATTGAATTGCCAAAACCCTGCGCCAAAGAAATCTATAGTTATTGTGTGATATGTGCGATTACAGGAAATAAATCACAAATAGAAGAAGGAAAGAATTCAAGATTCAATGCAGTATTCCTGAGAGAAACGATTTTGTATTCTTAGAAGAAAAGACTCCCAATTCACTCATTTTTCATTCATTTTTATTTAACACCGCGGCTCCGCAGGATTCGGCGCTGCAAACTTATAGTCGAATTTAAAAGTAATACCGCCGTGTAAGCTGCGTATTTTACCATTTTTAGCACTGCACCCCAGGCAATTTACGCGGCGGAATCTGCAACTGCAAGTTTGCCTTCATTTCGTATGTCTCAGACAAAAATTTATTTTTCCGACTGCTCCAAATCTAATTTTACACGGCTGTATTATACTTGAATCCGACTATAGGTGTTTATACAGTCTATAGTTGTTGATTTCTTGCTCCATGATAGCTTACTTGTGCATACAACATTGCATTCCAGAAATCCCATTTTATTTTCTGATCCGTATATTTTATGCCTAATTGTTGTTCATAGCGATGAATCTCATTCTGAAGTTGACTGGAAACCTGGAATTTAAAGAAATCAGCGGTTGAAAAATTTGAAATACTAACAATGGAGGTTTATATATATAGTCGACGGACGAATCTCTTGCAGTTAAAAGTCTATTTTTTTATATTTCGAGCGCACAATTATATCGGTTGCTTGTACATTTATTTTTAGGATTTCTGCGCTCCTTCTATATTCTACCGTGCAACTATAGATCCGTCCGTCGACTATAGAAAACTCTTTATGCTCAAAAAAGTATGCTATAAAGGTATTCGATTTGTTTAAAGCTGTAAGTCGAAATAGATATAGTCCGCAATAGGTTCGATGCGCAATTTTTGTTTGTTGGCAGAAAAATATTATTATACTAGTTTTATTTTGTATCATGTTCAGAAAAAGACAAATACGCAATTGCGGAAGCCTATGTATACCACCGCGCTCTG
>JAQGAV010000645.1:0-29166 GCA_034691345.1 Phasmarhabditis papillosa
GTATAGTTTCAAAGAAGAAAACCAATGAATTAGAGGTCACATCTGACTGCAGCGTATATCGGATGGGAAAAGGACAGTGGCGAGAGAGCAGCTAATGATGAAGAGACGCAGAGTGTGCGAGCGCTGCTTGTCAAAGACGGCTGGCATAACACAGCTCTCTGTAAATAACAACATGTTATTGGAATAATATATTTAGTCTAAATGATACTTATATTGCTTTGAGCCAAAAGAACTTTTATAGAAATATATTTATTGAGTCGGTGTCGTCGAGGTGACGAATTTTTAACCGGGCCGGTCCAGGTGGGCACGGTAAATTCCAAACCCGGTTGAAGCCAAACAAACTTTTTTCAGATTCCAATACTAGATGAATTTGGCTGTTCCTTATTTCCTAATGTACTTCCTCATGTTGAATATGCAACTGATATGATTGGTGGACTATATGCACATGCATTTGCTCTAGATGTTGATACGGTATGTATAGAATGAAACTAGTGTGAATAACATTAAGATATGTAAAATCCAAATGAGGATCATATGAAAACATACCTGTGTCAGGTTTCCCTCTTTTACTATAGTATAGTCGAAACAAACAAAAGTCGTTGGAGCGCGGTGGCATACGTATGCTTCCGCAATTGCTTATTTGTTTTTTTTCTGCACTGATACAAAATAAAACTAGTACAAATATTTTTCGGACATCAAACAAAAAATGGCGCATATAACCATATAATGGTTTTCCAATTTTGCTACAGAACGAGAGATTTTACAAACTTTACACAACACCGCGCACTGCGGTCTTTTTTTATGGACTATATACTTCTATAGTTTTACACTTACACATTTGTTAGACTTCTACATACGTCGAGTCTCGCTGGAAACCAAGAGGTTGGTTTCCAGCGCAGAGCTTTGTTAAAAGTACATTCATTGTTATATAGAAAGGCTTCTCTCCAAGATAATGTGCTGAAAACATAGCTCTTGCACACAACTATAGTTGTTTTTATATGTTTCCCCAGTGAAGACCATTTTAGCTAAAAAGAATAGCTCATCTCTTGAAAGCAAAAGATCCTAAGTATCTTGAAAAAACAGTATTTTTCCTAGTCATTATCACTTTTCCAGTTCACAGCTCAAAATAACCCTTGTTATTCCCCATAAGATGCTTGAGAATTCCATACTTTTGACACTTCAAGTGTCTGCATCTCTTCTTATCCACCTGTTATCCATGCTCTCTCGTTCTCGGATCTTCTTCCTTCAAACAGTCAACAAATTCCCTGAATTCTATAGAAAAATGAACAAAACACCGACGCGGCTCTTGACCAGTCTATACGGAAATACTAAAATGTTGTTAATAACAACGGAAGATGGAAGAATGAAGGAGAAAACTTGTTCCTGAGTTTTCCTGAGCTTAGTTACAAAAAGAAAGATAACTCACTTGTAAAAACGAAGCTTATAGAAACTCTGTATTTTACAGTTGGATCGGTCTTGAAAATAGTATGCTAGCCATCGGGGTTGTCCTCTCTTTAGAGCATGCCGGGATCGCCGAAGATTCTAAGAATGTTCCCGAACCTATCATGCTTAAACACTGGACTGTCTGTAAAAATGAGCATACTTACTATAATCTGAATCAAGAGTTAGATTTGCGGCTGCTGAGCGGTGGTGTTACAAAAAAAAAGTATTTTCTTCTAAAGTACATGCAGTTTTACTTAACATAACCTCTCTTTAGGATAATCCGCTGAAAACCCAATTCTCTATAAAGATTGTAAAATACTTTAATCAATTATGTATAGTCAGCGCCAAGAGTAATGATGGAGTGTAAACAATTCATCGTTCATCTGAGCCCCTTTTGCGAGCACCGTGCCAACATCTGGCGGTTACTATCCGTTCAATAGTACTTTGCAAGTATGCGCGTGCAATTTGCCTACAGGAGCGGTGTTAAAATTCCTAAAAATACGCAAGAGACACTCCATTTTTACTATTGGCGCTGACTATATAACCTGTTTATGTAAAACTATTAATAGTTTCAATATTATAGATATTTTTTCCACATATTTCTTTTAGGCTGCTGTGTTCTTCGAGTGTAACGTAAAGATGCTTCTTAAGCTTAATGGAGTATGCCGTAGGCCTACCTGTCCTCCAATTGAAAAACTAAGAGGACCACAAGGAAGACACAAGAGAATTGTTAGAAATAAATAAAATTAAGATATTTTTATATATTCCTTATTTATAATCATTTATGACTAGTGTCTGAACCAGAGAATCCTAATATTATTTGAATATAAACTAGATTTGTTAATGTTTACATATGCTTCGAAGACTTGTATTGTATTGGATGGTCAGCGAGCGCCTCACTTCTTTTTTTGTTATATGTTTAATAGAATTTATACAACTTTTATTGCCTACGGGTTCTATGATTTCGTTTTTGTCATTTATATATATATATATATGAATAAATATAAACATATTAGATTCTAAATTAATTACAATAACCTTACAAGGCTATGAGTTTTCACCGAATAGCTGACACTGACGCAGTATTCAGGAAAGAAGAGGTGTTAGATAATCCTGTTTTGAAGAAAAGAATTTCAGTCAACAGAATTCTTATTCATTTATGTAACACCGCGGCACCTCATAATACTAATTTTAACAGTACTTAAAAGAATGCAAACTAGATGTGAATCATCAAAGTCCATGACAAAAAAGACTGCAGTGAGCGGTGTTGTTCAAGGTTTCAAAAATCGCTCTTTCTGCGGCAAAATTAAACTTCAATTACATGGTTCGACGCGCAATTTTTTTTTGATGTCAGAAAAGTATTATTGTACTAGTTTTATTTTGTATCATGTACAGAAAAAGACAAATAAACCACCGCGCTGTGAGGTCTTTTGTTTGTTATAGACTATACTCGAAGGGGGTTTTAGAACATCTAATGAACAACGCACAATCTTAGAAAAACGGTAAACCATAACTACAAAATTAACACTTTGCTAATTTATCTTTTTTAGATATATTTAGAAAGTGTTATTTTTATTCTCACTTTTCTGCAGCAGCTGCAAACCCGTATTCCTACACGGTTCCGTATTCTTTTCTATTGTTTTAAACATAATCCCTAGTCGCCGGTGGAGTTAACTCCGAACGGCGGGTTTGGTCCTTTCCGGGTGAGACGGCTGGCATGAATGTGCTATGACTACAGTAAACCGGTATTGGTCTTGAGAGGATTGTGTCTGTTTGTTATGAGTTCCTGTATTTGGGACTCTTCAATAGGCTCTGCCTGAAGAGCTATATAAACAGGTGTCAGACGCTCTCATTCACCACAATACAGACACATTCGAGCATCCGACGACATTCAAATGACCACAAATGAAAGTTTGTGAAATATTAATAAAATTTCAACATAAGTTATAAATCTTGATCATTATTTTTGTTCAGTTGTTATAACTAGAGCTTGTTTCTTAAGTAGTATAAGGAGTATAAAGACCAATTACTTCTTCATCATAACTTAATCCTAATGAGTCACTCTTAACGTTTCAAAAACTCAATAGCACGCGCTGTGAGTAGTTTTCCCGCGGTAGTGTACAATATTGCCTTAACATATTATTTTCCCAGAGGAGAAGGAAGGCATTAGCAGCCTATTTGAAGGTGCAATTTTATATCTCTTCTGTATAACTACTCACAACGAGTGTAGAGAAGGTTTTCAAACAGACTATATTATGCTATTTGCTTTGTAAACTTTGTATTTTTCATTTTTCTTCAGGCAATACTATTAACTTCAAAGTTAATAGTCTTTATAATTGATAGTTTTTACTTTATACGTTGAATATAATAAAATAATCTTTTACAGCATGTCGATGCGAATTCTTAGATCAGTTACAGTACTCCTATTGCCTTTATTTTCCCTACAGAACCCTATTTGTCCTCTTTGCTCTGTTGGATATCCACAGACAACAGACTATTCCTCTTCTTATCCGAGGAACAACCAAATTGGCTATGGATCCGCCAATTTGCAGTTTGGAAGCTATCCGTCGTCCAAGAGGTATAGTCGATAACAAAAGAAAGACTGCAGTGAGCGGTATTGTATAAGGTTTCAAAAATCGCTCGTTCTGTGGGAAAATTAAACTTCCATTATATGGTTAAATGCGCAATTTCTTCCTTGTAGTCAGAAAAATATAATTGTACTAGTTTTATCTTATATCATGTCCAGAAAAGACAAATACGCAATTGGGGAAGACTATGTATACTACCACCGCGCTCTGAGGTCTTTTGTTTGTAATAGACCATTAGTGAAGTTCAATGCGCGAAGCTGCGCGGTATCATAGTACCACGTGTTATGAATAGTGTACAAAAACTAGTCTAGTATCCAAAATTCTTTCTTTTAAATTTCTTCGCTAATTCAATAGGTTGCAAGTCCTGTGATTTATAACTAATTTGTAGTTACTGGAACAGGAAAACAGAATAATCTTCACTTTTTACCCAAATTCTTCATTCACTAGCTGGTTAAAACAAATTTAACATATTTTGCTAACATATGACTTACTTTATTAGTTTATTAGTTTTTCTTTTTAGTTCTTCTTTCTATGGCGGAGATGCGAATGTTTTTGGAAGTGAACTAGGAAAAGCCATTGCTCAAAGAATCAACCAGGTAGTGACAAGGGGATTGTTAACTAAGAAAATGGGTATGAAAATTAACGAAAAACAAAAATACATATAAAATATTATCCAATATAAGCAAGTAATACTCTATTATTACTCCTGAATCAGACTATAACGTGGCAAAATGAGCCTTTTCCAAGCAGTTTCAACGCAGAACTGGGGTGGTCAACGGATTTTTGGGTAAACCTCGTCGGTTTTGTATTTTATTGTCATGAAAAGTATTTTCAGCTAAAAAAACACTATATTAAGTGTAGCTTTATGTTTACTAGAGTACAATACTAGAGAATAGCTAATAATAAAATTGCAAAAGAATTAAAAATAACTAAAATCAACTGATTCTCTATAAATATAATGAATGAATGACAAGTCCAATGAACTTGTGTGCAGGCAATGACGCGGGTAGAAAGAGAACTAGCTAAAACACAAAACTACAAATAAATATATAAATAATAAAACAAACTTTATAGTAAAGTTATAAAATATGGTCTAACATCTTTAAAAAACAGCCATTACAGGCAATAAACAAAGCTAAGTTTTCAGCGTAGTATAGTGGAGAGCAGCGGTGGTATATGAAATTGAATGGAAAATGAAGGAACTGGGAGTTTCTTTTATCCAAGAACATTTATTATTATAGTCTACCTCAAGACCTAGGTTTCCAGCGGGGTATCACGAGCGGGGCGCCGTGTTATAAAAAATGAATGTTCTTTTGAAGGAAAGGCACCACGTCGACAGATTTTACATTCATTTTAAATAACACTGCGCCCCGCTCGTCATACCGCGCTGGAACCCTAGGTCTTGAGATAGACTATATATAGAACTTCTATACTATAGTGAACACTGCTTCTTCTAGTATACAGCGCTGAACTTTTTTAAGGATACTTCGTTCTGCGTGAAAAATCTACCTCACGTAACAGACTATATTTGCTAGTTTTCAACTATCTACTAGCACAGTTGACAATAATCAAATTGTAATAAATATTATGGAAACAAACTGTTTCAGATGTATGGTAGCAACCCCTCCAGCAGCTATTCTTCTGCCACAAATACTCAACTTCCTTCTTATCCAGATACTTCTAACTATTTCCCAACTAATACTGGAAAGTTCTCTACTGGATCCACAAACAACATGAACACTGGTTATTTTAATAACAATAATAATAATAATAATAATTATGTTAATCAACCGGTTGTACAAACTCAGAGCAAAGGAAGCTGCCCCTATTGTTTTGGAAATCAGAATAATAACGGATACGGACCTTATTATAAGAAAGCCAAAGCAGCCAAGCAAGCCAAGCAAGCAAAGAAAAACTAAACAAAGAATATATATAACAGTCTATACGAAAATATCCAATTAGCTTTGTATTTATTAAAAACATTCCCTATTTATTGACTTAATACTGTTCGATTCTGTTAATATACTTTTATTGATACTTTTCTAACAGCATAATGTATAAAAGCTTATGTGATATAATTTATTGTAGGCTTTGTATGTTTATTTAACAAATAATGGTTGACTTAATAAAGAATTAACAAAGAACGTGTTTTGTAGATTATAGAATATAATATTCATTGTCGAAAGTAAATACGAACGTCAAGCAAATGAGACACTGGATATGAGTAGTGACGCATGATTATGTAAAACTATGTATAATTTGATGAAGAATGTACAATTTAATAAAGAGCATAATAAGTGAATTTGCTAACTTTTTGTACTATAATTTAAGTATGGATGATGTTGTGACGTCATAGTAAGTAATATAGTTTGATGTATGAGATTTATTTCCAGCGGAGTAGCCTCTGGAGCAGCGCTGCTATACGAAAATATATGGAACTCGGGGAATTGGAAGGTATTGTACAAGGCCAATAACCTATACCTTATGATATCTACAAGAACTGTTAGATGAAAGGCAAGGCCAATAACCTATACCTTATGATATCTACAAGAACTGTTAGATGAAAGGTATTATCACTATACCATCAGAACTATAGTTCCAGAAACTGTTTTTGATAACCTTGAAAAGTTTTCAAGGAAATCAAAATACCCGCCAATCTTCTTTTCTTATATCATAGTTCAAAGTTTACTGAGTTGCAAGAATAGTTTTAGTCAAACTAAAGAATAACTTTGTTTTGCCTTTTAAATTTTGTTTTTTGACTAAAGTAATTAAAAAGTAATTTATTTTCCTGTATCACTCGTATCACACAATAATAGTAGATGTCTTCGGCGCAGGGTTTCGGCCATTCATTCCGTAATCTTCTGATCAGATACGGCTCCTTTCTAACATTCAGTCTTCGGGTGCACGAATCATGGGATAAATAAGCTGTTGGTTTCCCAAACGTTGTTCAGCTACGGTGAATCGAACCCACAAGCCTCAGATCCTCGAGACCGCAGCTCTAACTACTAGGCCGTAGCACTTTGACTAAACTTTTTGGAAATTCTCGTTTTCTATCATCTTTACTAACAATAAGTATATAATTATACCTATTTCATAATACTAAAAGTAAAGCATAAAACTACATGCATATTTTTGCATTTCCCCATATTTCCGTTTCATTTCGTAGTTTTGTGTTCCTTTCGGTCTCTACGTCCTCTCTCTATATCTACTTCTCTGCCCCTATTTAAACGACCGACCTTCTTCATTCTCTCAGTGCCACTCGTGTGGATATAAACAACAACAAATAACTAGCCATGCCCTGCAAAAACTGTGGTACGTTCATTTATAATACATTATATAATAAGATTTTTTAATATTAGAAGTAACATTAAAAGTCGGTATGAGATATTTCAATGCCGTTTGACGTCTACTACTGTCTATTTTTTGAATCTTCCACCTCAAGAAATATTAATAATAATAATTTATTAACAAGTAAACATTACAAATACGAGGTAAATAATAGATTTGCTATTATAAATCTATCCTGTTCAGAAGTTGCATGGAACTATCACTAACAAGTTTTTCAGAAAAGTAAAACAGTTGTATAATTCTAAAGTAGTTCTATCTTATATACAATATATAAAAAAGCTACATTTTAATGATTTTAGTGAATTTAAAACGATTTTTCCGCGCCAGCGGCTGCGTACAAGCACCGCGCCTGAATCCTAGGTCTTGAGACAGATATCGAATTTTATAGTTTCTTGAATCTTTCTATTTCACCACGTTGCTGCGATATTCTTGCAGCCTTCTCTATCTCTCTCGACCCGCAATTCAATTCACTTTATCCATTCGCGTTCATTTTGGACGCAAATTCCAAAAACGAAATCGACCACCCGGCGCGTAAATATTATGGAATATCCAGAATGTTCGTGTATTATTCATGGAAAACAACCATAGCTGTCTAACCTATTGTTTTCTGTTACTAAAAGTAGTGGAAATTTCGCAATTTTAGTAGTTTTAGCTAAAAATAGCATGTAAAATGAAGAAATAATTGAAAAACTAGTTGGTCTTGTGTAAAAGGACTATAATGCCGGTAATGAAATACATTTATTATTATATTTAAAATTATTTAAGAAGTAAAACATTAATTCAAGCGGGCATAAAGGAAGGCCGGTCAGACTTATTACGTATGGGTAGGGATCTTCACGTGCCGGCCCGGGCAGGCCCGTAGAAGTAATTATAGACACCCCTAGAGCTTTCCTAGTTATTGCGATTTTGTGACCCGATGCTCCCTACTGTCCGTTACCTGTGGCCGTAGTATAGAAGGGCCAGGGTGTTTCCATACTACGGACCCTGGAGGCTTCTCCTCCAGTAAAGAACGTATTCCTCAAGAATCATCATGAATATGATCTTCTGTTTTAGCTAACTCCGAATGCAAATGCGGCGACGACTGTAAGTGTGTTCCCGGTAAAGAATGCTCCGCCCAGTGTAAGACAGGAAAATGCTGTGGTGGTGAAGAGAAAAAGAAAGAATGCTGTACTACTGAACAAAAAGGATGTTGCAAAGGTAGGATGATAATAAAGATTTATAAAGAAGAGATGACCGCTAGTTTGCAAAAACGTTGAAAGCGAACAAGAATTTACTGCTGTTCATACCAGAATGATGAATATCAAATGGTTCTCAAAGGGGCCGGTTTTACGATTGTTCGGCTTTGGCCGGACTGGGCAAATATTGAAAACCCCTGATTATCAAATAGTAATTATACTAGGAAATATAATTATTTTCTATAGTAAAACGATAAATGTATATATTTCATATAGTTATGGCATGCAGCCTAACTGACTTAGCTATAACGATTTTTTCAGGCAAGTCCACTTAAATGAGCAACTCTTCCCGGCAACAGCCCTCATTCCATAATATTTAACGCTACCGTAGACTATTTATTTCTCAATAAACATATAGTTATCTAACTTTCTACCATTTGTTTGTGTTGGAACATCTCCGTTAAAGATTTCTTCTCTCGAAAAACTTGGCTGGATTTCAGTTTAATCGGCAATTAAGGGGTCGCATTCAAGGTGGTTGAATAGAAGGGCCTAGAACAAACTAAATGATAAAGATCTGTTGGAAATAGTTCTAAATTATAAAAAAGAAAATGTATTATACCTCTACTTTGTTCTGTGTTGACTATGTTGTTCTAACCAGTAGGACTGCAGCACAACTAAATTTCACTAAAATGCTAACTACGGTGTAGGGCGCAAAAGGATCTTATTTATAAAAAGTTTGCTTTAATTTCAAAAGATTTTCGGTCTTCTGTTCTAATTGCAAAACAACCTATTATTTTCTTTCCACGCTCCCGATCCATGTTTCTCAATTAACTTTAATTGGTTTCATTTGAAAAAACGCTCGGCAACAAATAGAAAATAAACACCTCAACTCCGCAAAACGAAGACATAAGAGCAAAACAAAACAAAGAGCAAAACAAAGAGCAACGAAGAGCAAAAGGAAGACATTATGTGGGAAATAGAGTATGTAATATGGTATTGTATTAAAATGAATGACTATAGAAGAAGATATATAGTTCAGTCCAAACTTAGCAGGGCAGTGATGTATAAAGATAAACAAGTATTTTATTTTCCTGTATCACTCCTATACAATAATAGTAGATTTATGCGAGGCAGGGCTGCGGCCATTAATTTCGGAATATTCTTAGCAGAGACGGCTCCTTCCTAACATTCAATCTACGGGGACACGAAACATAGGATAAATAAGTTGCTGGTTTCCCAAGCCTTCTGCAGCTACCGGGAATCGACCCCACAGCGTCAGATCCTTGCGGATTCCAAGACCGCTGCGCTACTACCAGGCTAAAGCACACACCAATAGTAAAGACAGATTGCGTTAAGAAAGTTGAATCTGTTTCTTGAAATCTTTACCTAAATCAGTCATGCAATGAACTACAACTATTTATTCATTAGTCAACACATGTTTAGAAAGCATTAACTACAATGCTTGCGTTTGTGCTTAGTGGCTAGCGCAGCGGTGTCTGAATTCTCGAGAATCTAAGGCTTTGGGGCCGACTCCCGTAGCAGGATAATGCTTATTCTTAGTAAATCAAACTCTAACTTATCAAATGTTTCGTAAACCCGAAGGCTCGATTATAGAAAAGTGCTATCTTCAGAAACATACATTTTTTAAATACAATGTTTATTTATACAAAATTTCAATAGACGTTAGATATCATAAACAGGAATGCATTGTTCAATACTTGTTAGATGGAGTATTCAGTGTTGATGGTGGTGTTCGTCACCTTGTTTCTTCTCTGTAATAACAAATTACAACTATATAAACGTTTTTACAGTTGGGGGTTTGGAAAATAAGTTGATTGAGTGTTCCCAGAGTATGAAATTGTTTTACAAAGATGGTCATAGATAACAGATCTTTGTCTTTGTTGGAAAGGAGCCGTCTCTGCTCAAAAGATTTCGGAATGAATGGCCGAAGCCCTCCCTGCCTCGAAGAAATCTACTATTATTGTGTGATGCGAGTGATACAGGAAATAAAAATACTTTAAATACTTTAAATATATCTCTATTGCAAATCATTGAATGCAGTTATTGTCATTAGGATTAGAACTTATGCTTGGTAACTAAAAGAAACGTATCTCTTAGGAATTAATTGACAAGCCTCGATCTGACAAGACAAGACAATTCAACGAGCCAGCCCATGCCGCAAACTGGTTATTCGAAAATGGGCCCATACCGGCCCCATTTCTACCCCTGCGCTCGAAGAGCTGACTGTAGTTTAATTCTGCTTACCACAGCATTTGTTGGCAGTCATACAGTCTTCTGAGCATTTCTTTTCCTCGCAGGTGCAGTTGGCAGCACACTTGCAATCTTTGTTCTTACAGCAGTCTGTAAATTAGGATTAGAATTAAAATGTTAATAAAGAAACGTTCAGGGTCGTCAAACGATACTGCGCCCTAAGGAAAGGAGAAAGAGCAAATTAAAATGGTAAAATCGTGATGCTTGGTGTTCCACATACTAGCACAGTCCTTTAATCCCACTCTCTCCGTTGGCGAGCCGTGAAAAAAGGTTTTATCGTATTTTAAACACCGTTTCCGAATGTTCACTCCTTCTCTAATGGAGTATCTTTGTTTCAGAAAAAAGATAATCGTTTTGCGAGATACTAAAATATGGTCAAAACTGTATTTTGCAGTGAATTTTGCAGTTTGATATAGCTAAAATAAATATTCTATAAACGTACCGCACTTGCAAGGCATATTGTAGTAGAGTAGACGGTGTTATCTGAATAACTGTATTTTCCCTTCTAAATTCGGTTTATATAGATACCTAACACGGCGAGAGACTGTATCTCTTAAAGAGAGTACAGACATTGTTGATGCAGCATTTTCTCTGTTATTTTGTTTATCTTGCACAATATAATCGCCTAGCGGGAAAACGAGATACAGTAATACAGAAAACAATGCGACCACACATATATAAAATAGAGCATTTATGTTTTGTACGAAAAATAACAGACTATATTTTAAATAACTGGTAACGGGATTGGTGTTATTCAATGGAGTTAGGTTGCACAAATGAATATTTATTCTTTTAGAAGTTATTTAAGTCCTAGAATAAAACATCTACCTATCTTTGAAAGGATAAAATAGGTTGTTTATTCCCAATTTGGAAGTTAAAGCGGAAACTCCACAGTAACGCACCTACAATGCGGAGGATTCTCTCTTCGGGGGGATTCGAATCATCTACCCCTAGCATATTTGGCAGGCACGAAGTGTATCAGAAATAGTGTCTTCAGAAACTTTGGTTTTCACAAAAAACTGTAAAATTGTGAAGAAATACAGTACTTTAGAACGTATTTTTAATTTGGCTTGTAGTTTTGTAGCTACTTCTATTTTAGTCTAAACTTTGTCTATGAGATGGCTCCAATAAAATGTAAATACCTAAAATGCCAACCGCAGCAACTAAACCCATAATCTTATCAGAAAGTTAATTCCATTAGCAAACTAATATTTATTAGAGGAGTTTGAAGAAAAGCATTGAAATAACTCTAGTAATATGCTTGAACTGATTTTTAATATATTCGACCCAAGTCTATTGGGAACTGAAATCATTTGATATAATGACCATCGCAACCAGTGTAAGAGTCATCCGCCAACTCCATTAGCTCAAGAAAAGTGTCTATTATGTTATGTTGTAAATAAAAGTATCCGAGTTGACCAAACTCCATTCAATTTACTGTAAAATTAATTTTCAGTTATTACAAAATCTTTGAACAAATAGAGTTCAAGCTGGTATTTCAAGAACAGTAGAAATGGGTATACAGTAATTTCATTCCTGTAATCGCACGTATCTCACAATAATAGTAGATGTCTTCGAGGCCGGGATTCGGTCATTTATTCCGGAATCTTGTGAGCAGAGATACCTTTTTTCTAACATCCAGTCATCGTAGGCACGAAACATGGAGTAAGGAAGCTGTTGGTTTCCCAAACCTTCTGCAGATACATGCAACTATAAGATATGGGTATAAACTCTCATAAAACATGTTAAGTAGATTTATTGTATTCATTGGTTTCATTGGTACTCGGGCTGGGAAAAGGCCGGCCCGTTGATCAAATTTTTGGCCCGGGCCCGGCCCATGCGGATTTTCAAAAAAGTCTGCCCCAGCCCTGGGCGGCCATGGCCGGCCCTAATCTATTTCTAATTTTCAGCGGATATTCTTCAAAAAAAGTTAAATTTCAGTTTTATTTTCTGGCATTAACAATAAAAAATGCAACGACGTTTACCTATTAATGTTTTTGGATTCAATTTATCAAAATATTCACGTAAATCAGTCGATTTTTTCATAAAAATTATCCCTGCGCAGGCCGACTTCCCAAATTCTAGGCCCCGGCCCGGCAGACCCGCATACTTTACTATTCTGACAAGCAAGAAGTACTATATATTAATCTTATTTCCCATATATTTAATCTTATATTCATTATTTATTGTTAACTTTCCCTTTCTTAATAATTCTTCTGAATTTCTCTTCTAGCTAGAGATTGTTTACGTCTTTGCTCTTTTAGAATTCGGTCTGTCGGTCTATCGGCGCAGTCTTGAGATGAAGATGTTATGTAATGCACCATACTGACAAACAACCCTCAACAGCAAGTAGGAATATTATATCATATTTATAGATATGTGTTATTATTAAAATACTATTAGAATATTATAAATTAAATAAAAGTTTAAAATAAAAGTACTAGTAGTACTAAGGTATGGCTTCTACTATATAAGCAGGCGGAATTGATATAGTCTATAACAAACAAAAGACGTCATTGCGCTGTGTTGCGAAAGTTTTGTAAAATCGCTCGTTCTGTGACAAAATTGGAAAACCATATGATTCGATGCGCAATTTTTGTTTGATGTCTGAAAAATATTATTGTACATACTAGTTGTATCATATCAAGAAAAAGACAAATACGCAATTGTGGAAGCCTATGTATACCACCGCGCTCTGTGGTCTTTTGTTTGTTATTGACTATAATAGCCCTACCATATAAGCAGGCGGACTTGACAACACTCGGATACTTGGAAATTCGGTGTGAATCTATTAATGGAAAGTTTATCTGATTGTTCCACCAATTAGGATTCATGCTAAAGTCAGGGCTAGGAAGTATTAAACTACTGAGTGTGAAGTTGACTAGTAAGTTTGAAGTAAATTGAACATTTGGTTGCTCCAGAAAAATCCTGAAATCCCATATACAACCTTCGTTGAAACCTAACTACGCTATAAAGTAATGCCCATTTTAGGATCTGCAGCAATTTAATAAAACATAATAAAACAATTATTATTAGTTCTATCCGAACTACAAACCTTTTCTCTTTGTTTTCCATCTGGTAACATGTGTTATTATTCCATAACCGTTATAGTCAGTTGTAATATTCTTCTGTTCTTTTTAGACCCCCTGCTGGGGCCTTCCTTTGGGTGCTTATGCACTCCATTTGCAGAGGGCGATTGTACCGCCGATACTGCGCCCGGTAACTCTTGCTTGCACTGTGTTTAACAGCTTACAGTTTGCAAATTAAAGCACAATGATGAAGAATCAACGGTTATATGGAATAACAATGTTGCAAGTTTATATACTGATTAATATGATAGAAGTTGCAACATTGATTATGCTGCGTTAAATATTAATATTTGTTCAATATATTAAAATCTACCATCCTAAGAAGAATATATTGCGTGTACAATATTTAACAAACTAGAAAAGCAACACAAATAAAATAAGCTAAACTTATAGTTTGTTCTTTATTCTAGTGTCGATCAAGGCTCCTGTCTAACTTCAAGTTGAAAATATTGTTTAAAAAGAGGCAAAATTGTCGTTCCACTAAACTGAGTGAACACAACTCTGCGTTATTATATAGTCCGCTGCAAGAACTACGTTTATATCGCAGTATTCTGGGCAGCGGCCGTGTGAAGCAAAAATAACTGGAAAATCGGTGGTTTAGAAGTCTGTTTCTCAAAACTACATTTATAGTCGGCGGACCAGTCTCTTGCAGCTAAAAGTCTAATAAATTCAAAGTAGAGCATAGATTTGCTCTTATTGTTTAATAAACTATAATAAATTTGCAGTTCGTACCGTAACCTCTTGCAAGCGATTAGTCCACCAACTATTTTATATAACACCGTCTTCTTTAGGATATTGTGCTGGAAACACTCATGAATGAATACAAAAACGGTAGACTTTCTAAAGTCTTACTACTATTTAAGTCTACTAGTCATGATATTTCTTGTAAGTGCTTCAATTCTAGCTATTAATAAAAGGAACTGGCGACCTACACATGTATTAAACCTTTTTAATTTTAAATGAGTTTGCTGTCCCTCTAGTATATTCGTCGTTTACCCTTGTTTACCTTTGTTTAGATGTAAACTATATTTTGTTACAATTCTCGCCAGCCGTGTGTCTATAACACTTGAACTAAGCTAGTTTCAATTTGCATACAATAAGATCAGCTTGAGTGTTTTCACGTGACGCAACAGATAAACATTTAACAATGAAGAATCTAACTATGTCTGGATTATAGAAAGAGGAATAGTTTTGAAATATATAGTCTGATTCAAGAGTAATAATGGAGTGTTAAAAAAAGAATCTCATTGAAAATGGCTCTGAAAGAATTCGAAAACCAAAAATATACGCAAAATTTCCTAAAAATACGCAAGTAACACTCCATTATTCATCTTCTATCACACTATAGAAGGAGTTTAGGTTAGTAATAAGTCTATAACAAATAAAAGACCGCCGAGCGCGGTGGTATACGTAGGCTTCCGCAATTGCGTATTGGTCTTTTTCTGGATATGGTACAAAATTAAACTAGTACAATAATATTTTTCTGCCAACAAACAAAAAACTGCGCATCGAACCATATAATGGAAGTTTAATTTTGCCACAGAACGAGTGATCTTTGAAACCCTACATAACACCGCTCACCGCAGTCTTTTTTTGTTATGGACTATAGCATCTTCTAACCTATATCAATAAGCAGATCATATCTTACAAAAATAATTAAGTAATATTTTTCCAAATCAAATATTTTTCAATATAGCAGCATCTTATGATCAACTAAAGAAGTATTGTAGGCGCTTAAACATGTTATCGACATGATATGTATGTAAATCATGCTCCAAACACACGTTCACAGTAGATTTATTATGTGACAAACGAAAACTATCTTTATTTACAAAGCTATTTTCAAACTTCAGTTTTCGGTCCATCCCTCGAAAGCCCATTGTTCTTTCCTATCACCCTATTTGTTGCCTACCATAGTCTTATCTTGTTGGTCTAGACCAAATACTTTGAAACAGATCATCTAACCAACTTTTAGTTATAAAAGGCAAGCTTGCATTTGTAAGATTATAATATGATGAAACTCTATTCTTTCAAACAAACTTCTGTGATTAGAACGAGCCATGATATATTAAGTACAGATTATTGGAAATTTACAAAACATTGAAATAAAGTAAACCGAGATTACTTTCTAATAACATGATTTGCCCTAAAAGTTCCATTGATTGCTCCAAAATGCATGGTTTGACAGGGTTGTGAGTTCCGCGTTTCGCGTTGCGTATTTAGGAAAAAAGCATTTCGCCGACCTCTCAGACCTCTCAGACCTCCCAGGGTGGTTCTCCCATGCACCAAACTTTCGTTAGAGCATCAATTTATTTTTATTGCCATCTGACGCTAATTGACAGCTTTAGCATGATATGCCATAATAGAAACTAAAAATAGCAGAAAATGGCTAAATTTGGCTTTCTTATGAAAGTCACACTGAATATAATCATTTACTTTGGGGGAAAAGACATCATTTGACTATGTTTCATAATTCTGGATAGCTATAGTGTGTATCTGAAAGTTGTATATAATTTACCAATAATAGAACAACAAAACAGGCGGGTGCTTTAGCCAAGTGGTTCGAGCAGCGGTCTCTGAATCCGTGAGGATCTGTGGGTTCGACTCCCCGTAGCTGCAGAAAGCTTAGGAAACCCGCAGCTTATTTATCCCACGCTTGGTGCACCCGAAGACTGAATGTTAGAAAGGAACTGTCTCTGATCAGAAGATTCCGGAATGAATATCAGAAGCCCTGCGCCGAAGAAAGCTACTGTTACTGTGTGATATGTGCAATTACAGGAAATAAATAACTAACTTTTTAATACTAGAAAAACAAGACTTTGGATGTTTTTACAAAATATCCTTTTTGAATTTTGTAAGTTAAGCGCTTTCATAATGCCGTAGCTGAACACTTATATCTAATCTGAAAATAAATATCACTTGTATGAAGTTTGTATTTAAATGCTTTCATTTCGGAATATCACAACTATAAACCCCCTTTATATTTAAATAGTTGTTAAATTGTAAATCAGTTCTGCATCTTTTGTTGATACACAGACTATAGTAGAAATAGTGCGTCGTGCACCTGCTTATCAACAATTAAAATGAAATTCAAAGGAATATTCACGGTTTATAATCTTTAGTCTTAAATGATCTATGGATTTCTAAGGCTATCTTTGTAATATTTTGTGATCAGCGTTTGTAACTTCAGAGCAATAAAAAAATATCCTGAAGATGTTAGACAAAGATTTATATAAGTTAATTATTATGAGACTTTTTGTTTAGTAAACCTTGCATTAAAAGACCCCGTTTAGTTTGAATATCAGTAATATTTCTGTATCTATAAATTCCTCACGATATCAAGTAGGCGAGCTGTTAGTTCTTAGATAGTTATTGTACTATTATCTTAATTCTGCGAAACAAGCAGTCTATAGTGATAATATTCCTACAGAAATAGGGTTAATAGCAAATAAAACAGATAACTTTTAATCTAATAGTACAATATTAGATTGGTTATAGACTTTGTACTAAGTATTCAAACCATTGAAGTTTGTTCCTAGACACGGCTCGCCAACGGTCGCACTAGGGTCAAAAGACTGTGCCCCTTTTTAAAACTTAAAGGTAATTTTTCTGAGAAAAGAATGAACCAATGTTTTTCAAAAAACTCAGTTCCCTAGACCAGACTACGGGCTATGGAATGATACTAAAGTAAGCATTAGTTGAATGTCATATAAATCCACGAATCGTGCACCAAATTCTCGCTCTCCGATTTTGCTCTGCATCGTTGCGTTGGGGCGCGGCAAGCCGTGTAGGCCCTCGGTTCGCACCTCGAGTAAAATATATATTTGGCGATGATAATTGCATGCAAAATGATAGAGAACACATTTAGTAATGTATCGAGAACTTTGTTTCCAGCGTTGTATCATTTGTAGCGGTAGATGGGGAAAAAAGATGCGGTATTTTCTTTAAAAAATACATTATTTCAATCTAACACCAACTCTCTCCAGGAATCTGCACTATATACCCAGCCAGAGGTTGTTATCCGGCCGAGTCGGCCTGGGCTTCAATTTCATGCCGGGCCGGTAACCAGTTCTGTATCTAGCCATTAATACTCTGTAAATTAAACATGATTATCAGTTATTCACCTTGCTTACGTGTTATTTTGTTTTCAAATTATAGTCTATATATGCAGTATTTCTTATAACAAGGAAGCTGCCATCGCCATATGGTTTTTCTTGTTCGTTCAATAAGCCAAAAGAGTTATTCGTCCTTGAGTGTTAATCGTTTGATATTCAACTATAAATAACATATACGATTAGAAATGATAGAAATATGAATTATATTGACAGAAAACGGAAAATCTAGCAAAATGACCACAAAAGTGGTGTGATTTAAGAAAGTTGTTTGAAATTCATTATTTGTGTTTATAGAAAAGGGTAAGATGAAAAGTTATTTCGACTGCTTGGGCTATTCGTTACTATAATGTATAACTGAAAGTATTTTAGGACATATATTTGTAATCACTCGCAAAACACACTAACTATAGATTTCTTCAGCGCATGGTTTGGGCCATTCATTCTGACATATTCTGAGCAGGGACGGCTCCTTTCTAACATTCACTATTCGGGTGCATGATATTCGGATGTTTTTTGGCTCTCTTGTCTGGGGTAAGTCACAGAAGTAAATATCTATCTACGTCAGTGCAGGGTTCCCCAGTTGGTTTCCCCAATTAGCACAGATCCTTACGACCAACATTCGAACTTTATTCCCACTGAAATTCCTCTCGATCCTGTTTTGGATAAGTCAAATGACTATGCATATTGAAATGTATCGTAAACAACAGTTAAGACCGGTATATCCATCCTTAGAATAGCATCTTGAGGCTGCAATGCAACTTCTTTACCCTATATTCTTTGTTAATTCGGTTGTTTGTTATTTTCGATTTGACCTAAAAGGAATTGTAAACTGTTTTATCGCTTATTTTTAGTTTTTGTTGCAAGTTCAAATTAATAGTCGGCGATGTTGATCGAGTTAACCGAAGGAAGGAATCATACATTAGCAACATTGATGGACGAACAGCTTATAAACAACAAAGAGAACATCAAATAGAGGTATGCGGTAGCATATTAGAAGTAGAACCTACAAGAATGCAAAGGTTTAGCAGTATATTAGTAGGAATCAATGTGAATAGGATAAAACAGTTTAGTTATATAGTCGGCGGTTAAGGCTTATGCAAGAGTATACGGTAGGTCTGCGAATTTCGCGGGCCGGGGCCGAAATTTTAGAGAACGGACCGGCCCGAACTCAAATTTTCGAATAATTTTCAAAAATAGTGCATACGTAATTATATGATTAAAAACTGAAACTGAACTATTAAAGTGTTTGAGTTAAGAACCAACGCTAACTTTGGAGTTAGTTTAGGGGCTCGAAGAAACGCCAGTGAATATTCACAACTATTCCATTTGTTAAAATCAAGTTTTTTTATAATTCGGTGTTTTGTAATATCTCATATAATAGCGGGCCGGCCGGGGCCGAAGATTTGGGAAACGGGCCGTTCTTTTCCCATCCCTGGTATACGGTACGATCTGCAAATTTTATTGAAGCGCGGCTGAGCAATGGCGCGCGTAAACGCTGACTAAATGATGCAATGTACGACACCATATCTAACTTATTTTTCTAAGAAATTAATTTATATTAGTGAATATAACTATTTTTCGAGTTTTAAATTGAGCACTCAGACCTTTAACTTGCATATCGTTTGTCAGCCGACTATAGTCTGTATCAAGATCTTGGTTATCTGCGCTGTATCCATGGGAACAGCAGCTCAAAAGTACAGTTATTTCAATCTAGCGCCGCCTCTCTTTAGCATACTGCGCTATAGACCAAGCTCCCAATATCGTTAAGTTATAACATTGTGATCTTTCAAATTAAATTATACAAAATCACTTTCTATACTTCTATAGGTATGTTTTCATAAGTTCATTTCCCCAATTTTTCAGCTAAAATTACCGAAATACATGTCACAAATGACTCGGAGCCCGTTTTCTGACTTTTGAACTGCAATTAAAACACTTGTGTAACTATTTTCCGCTTCTGATAAGGTGTTGTTAGTGACGAGTAGAGTTGTAATCCAACCGTTTGTACGTAAAAGAACTCCCACGTTGGTTCCGGCATATGAAACATGTGAAATTGTAATTTGTCACCCTAACAGTTAAATAAATGTTTTAATTGTTGATAAGAAAATCTATATTAGGAAGGCGTGGAGTTATTCAGGAGTCAGACGTTTGGTCGCAAATGCATTGCTCATAGGTAAGAACGTGCCGGTTGAGAACCCGTGAACAGATTGCCTGCGAATCTCCTCAAACTTTTCATATTTGATAAATTTGAATTTTGCTCCATATACGAAACGCGAACGACCCAAAACGAAACTCACTCATTCACTAATTTGTAAGTCATTCGGTTATTTTTTGTAAATATCGGCCGTTTTCAAGTTTTCGTGCACGAAACAATTTTTCACGTTCATTTCCGTTTACTCATTCGTGTTTATTCACTATTTTACCTATTGATTGATACAGATTTCAGCGGAATTCCTCGGAATTCCTCAGTTTAGATCGGGGCCTACGGAGCCTCACAGTGTTCTGTAAAGTTCTCCGCTGGGTTGTGTATTTCCCTTGCATAGTGTACAAACCATTTAGCCATCTGTGGTCGTACAAAGCCTAGAGATCATACCATAGATAATAAGTACACCTGTTTGAATTTCCTTTTATATTTATTGTTGTCTACCTCTATCACATGATTGGCTAACTTTTGCGACTTTTGTGCTACTAGCCATTTTTTCGCCCCTTTTGCCGGTTGTAAACTGTCGTTTTGGCTTTGTCGCCGCGCATTTGACATAAAAGTTCAAGGCGGTAAGATTTCAACAAAAAGCAACGTGAGTAGAACAAATGAAGAAAGAAACAATAAGAAGATTTGTTTTTATTTTTATTTGTTGGCCAAGTGGTTGAAAGCTGCGCTTCATAAGTTAGAGGTAGATGATTGGAATTCCGCCGAGAACAGAATCCTCCGCACCTTATATGCTTGCTAAGGAATTCCCCGTTCCTTAAGTTTCTTAGTCTCAGATATTAGCTCCGCACATCCGTGCTCTCCCGTTTTGCAAAATGATTGAAAATGAATAGACGGTGCTCTTCCACATTTGAAAAAGTTGAGTTGATATGAAAACTTTCAACAGACCTTTATTTTAGTTTTGCTACAATAGTTAATTGTAGTTCTTTTCTTTCTTGCTAGGACCTCCCCGAACTGTGAAGCGGGTTGTCGGATTATCGGAATGACGTTATAACTGATTAGAAACTACACTAAACTACTCACAAGGTACACTATCTCCGAAATACAGTGCAAAAAGTAAAACACAACTATTCTTTATAGTTTTGTGTTTAAAATAAGAGATTATTGCGCATCGAATTGTTACTAAACTTCAAGTCATTGAGTTATAATTGCTAAAATTAATCAGTTACACTTATGTTAACTATGTTATATTAATATTAGTAAGTTTAAATAAGAATTTTATTAATATAGATCTCTAACAGAAAGACATTCTCTTTCCAATAACCAAAAATCTCCCATTTTTCCCACAATCCTTCTCTAAAATTCGAATATTTTGCAGCCGCTCCGCTCGCTCTGGAATGCTCCGCGAGAATTCCTAGCATATTCTGCATATTTCTTCTGTATTTGTGCTCATTAGTCCAATTTTGCACCTTTGAAGACGGTCCCCAGCGGGCGTAGCCGTGGCCGGCGACGGGGTTCAGCTATGCCCCGCCCCATAGACGCCCCCCCCCCACCTTGTCTCAAGTAGAACAAGCAACATACAGTCTGTACGTCCCCACCAATAAAGTTAGTCGCTTAGGCTCAATTCATTGTGGCCAACTTGCTTAAAACATTCCATATACATAATCTATACGCATTCATATAACCTTCAAACATTCGAATCTGCTTATTCTGAACTAAAATGAGTTCTATCTATTCTCGATCGGTATTATTGGCTGTTGTGTATATTCTACTGCTTACGCTGCCTACAGAAGCTCATCCTTCATCCAGATATTGTGGAAAGAAGCTCTATAAGCAGCTAATTAGCGTCTGCAAGACATTCAAGACGCCACCCAGCTGTAAGTTAGACTATTTATTCAACGGGGTGGGGGGATTTAATCTTGCAGAATTCTGGGAATATAAATATTAACTGGGGTAGAAGTTTTAAAAGGTATATAGTCGACGAATGAGTCGTTTGCTGAGGTGTACTGTAGAATTTAGAAGAAGCGCGAAATTCGCGAAATTTAGAAGAAGGAAATATACAAGAAACCAATATAAATGTGCGCTCGCATTATAACAAATATACCTTTAGCTGCAAGCGATTCGTCTGTCGACTATATCAGAGCTGAGTCCAAATAGCGACTAGTGATATTGGGTTATACATATGTAATTGCAAGTAACAAGTGGTAAACACAGTGTTGCATACAGTCTTACAATGCTTAGTACTGTAAATACTTGAACTCTTTTCTAAGGAGTACATCATCTTTGACTAGTTACTGCTGTAAGTCATGTGTTCGAGCACGTCATACGCCTCCGTTCTTTTCGCATACACGTCTTCCTGCTAGATGTTTTGTTTATTAAATATAAAACTGCTCATTACTCAGTGTGCACTGTATGTTATCGCATAACTCAACTGTCATGAGCACTCTAACTATCCTTTATTTACACTCTATTTATCCTAATAATGCGTTCTTTTTTATTGTTTTGAGTAGGCATTCCTGAGTAATTCAGTCACTCACAGTGCTGCAAAACATAAATATTAATGCGACTTGACGTGAACTTCCTTGGAAACCAAATGATCAACATTAAACCCTTAATGTCCTCTTTTGCTTAGGAATTATTTAAAAGAAACTAGAGCTTTAGTTTCCGGGTGGTCTAAGCTTATATCTAAAAAGACAATCACACCGGTCTATACAAACTGTCAGACTTTAACCCGACCGTATCAAAATCCCCCCAAAAAATAACCCCGATAAAGCGGAAAATGTCAATCAAATAGAATATCTTAACTTTTTATGATATTATATTGTTTGTATTGACACTAACATTCTTTATTAGAAACAAAAAGACAGTTCCTTAACGGCAAATCAGTTCGGGAAAACCCTTTTTGCCCTGTTTGGGTGTACGAGAACTATACAACCAGTACCCCATTATCTGCTATTCGTGCAATAATAAGAAGGCTTTGCAAAATGCAAGCAGTTTTATTTTTGATAACAAATATAGGCAAAATATGCATAGTAAAATGCTTGTACAACAAGAGGACTTTGAAGGGGAAAAGTTTTAAGTATAATCAGACGAAACTCTGCAATTTAAGACGGGTGGTCAGTTTTATGTTGTTTTTATCATAATAGCACGAATAGTTGAAACTCTGGAACACAACAGAACTAACTGTACAGATAATGCAAACAATTATAAGTAATGTATTTTAGTAGAGTTGTGAGAGGAAAAATGTAAAGTTCATAAAAATAAATGTACTTTTGAGGAAAAGACTCCTAGTCCACAAAGATTTTCTTTCTATTTTTAACACCGTTGCTCCGCTGTATTCCGCTCTTAAAATAGCTCTTTATACCTATTATAACAGTAAATAAGTTTCAGTTGGAAACAGTTTCAACTAACTTTGATGTATAAAGCATTGTAACAACTTTGCAAATCGTAAGATTGCGCGGTTTTCCGATCCAACAAGTTTGAACTTTAATTGACACTAAAATGCCATTACATATTAGTCTTAAATCCTTAAATGGTCATAAGGGTCGGCTGACCGCAGACAGCGGGTGGGGGTGCACTATTTTAACCTAAATGGGGTGCACTGACTGGTACTAAATGGCCTAAATGTTAACACGGGTGTCAGCAGATGTTTACATTTTTATATGAGAAAAAGTGAAAAGTTCCAGAACAACACAAATATGGGGGCGGATACAGTTGGGAATTTCTCGGGCCGGGCCGACTGTGGGCCGAGCTTTGGCGGGCCGGCCCGTTCCAACCCCTAAGTGGACATAGACAGGAACAATTAACTTATGAACTTAAAGTAAAATAGAATAAAAGTTATTTCATATGTTAAGCTAGTTTCGTTACTAGAATCAAGGTGCATTTGTGATATGATCGATCTATGAGCCCCTCTATTCTCAACAAAATCAATCCTGTTCTGATAAAAATAAGCCGCTTATTGTTTTCTGGAGTTTTCGTGGAGTCCGTGTAGTTCACATGATTGAAATATACGGTATAATCCTTGTGGAATTGTCAAAGCGTATAGACAGCTTACACTTATGTTAGTGAGACTACTTGGAAACTGAGGTTGGATACACTGAGTTATTAACTTATCTGTGTTGGTGTATTAACAACATAATTAACAATCGGTGAATTTAAAGCATTTTGTTCAAAAGTACACTCATTTTATTGTAACACCTCTTCTCTCAAGGTTTTTGCATTGGAAACTTAGATCAACTTTCATTCGAGAATAAAATGGAGTGTTTAAAAAGAATGTCGTTTAAAATGGCTCTGAAAGTTTTCGAAATCCGAAAATATACGCAAAATTGCCTTAAAATACGCAAGTAACACTCCATTATTCCTCTTTAATCAGACTATATTGGTAAAGACTGTTTATGGATTTGGAAAGTACTAGTTACTCTATTATCAGTAGGTTATTTCGATATATGTTCATACTCAGTCATTAAATATAAAAACATCACAGTTATTTTACAAACATTTTTACTTGATTTATTTGGTTTTAGAAACTGTAACAATTGTATTTCTAAAAATGCTAAATATTACTCACTCACTGTTTTGTTGATTGTTCTCTGCAACATCTCAGAATTCTTGTTATTATTTTTCTGAATTCGGTGAACAATACCTTTACAGAATGATATCATACTTGCATTCCTCTGTAAATTGTCTAGTTTTTGATTGTTCTTATTCTGGAAATAGTTCTCACTTGTTACTGTAACTATGAGTAATTGCTAACAAAGAAGTTCCGGACTAGGAATTACTTTTCTTTTACGGTGGTCAAATAAACATATTGTTTATAGCTAGTTATTTCTAGTTCTAGGTAAATAATATCTTTTAAAAGCCTGCGTAGGTCGCGGCTGTAATATTAGCATTGCGTAATTGCGTATCCGGATAAAACAAATGTAGCGGCATCTAAGCTGCCAAGTCCTGGCAAAATATTTACCTACATAAGTTTCTAGATAATATTTTTTGGAGGTTTAGTCTGGGAAATAAAATTAGTATTCTAATAATGTTTGTGGTTTCGCATATAAGGCAATAAAGAAGTTTTTGAAGCTGCGATATTCATTCAAGATCCTATTGCAAATAAAATGTTTCTGTCAAACTCCGCATTTGGTGCTTCCTTGTAGTTGTTTACGATATTCTCCGCACTGGAACACGACTGTATCCACTGTATCGAAATCAATCAGGAATCTCTTTGAGACGCGAACCGACAGCGGGGTTACTGTAGCCGAGGACACTCGGAAGAAAACAAAGAATTCAGTTCCGAAAATCGGTTCCAAATTGACAAGCCACTTTTTGTATATAGAAGTTAAGCTAGAAATAACTTGCTATTTCTTAAGCAAGATCATTTGAATTAAAGCTTTGTTATTGCACCGGCTCAGCCCATTTACAGTAACTATCCTTTCTAAATCTTGTCTTGCTCCAATTCAAATGATGCTCTATTACGAAATCTCAGCTGTTAAGGTCAAAAGGTGACAGACCTATATAATCTGCTAATTAGGGTGCATTCCTACTGCTTTTCTCATTTAAAATACAGTATCTATCATCTTGACCTTTCGCTATGGGACCTTTTAGCCTTTTAGCTAGATACATCTATCGTCTATTACGCCATCTTCGACACTTAAGTAGCGCTAATCTCAGTGTTACGGGCTCATATCTCGTGTGCGCGGGTTGCGGAGAATTTGAAAAATGCAAAGATGGTGCGGAACATGGCCAGCCGGTGTACAAATTATATTTGAATTCGAGATGATAAAAGTCGGAAATAGACCGCCCGTTGAGCAAATTAAATAAAAGCAAAGGGGGCACACGTTTGTAGCGAAATAACAGTGGGTGGGAGGGTTTGTATTAAGGATATACGGACCTATCTCTTGGCCGGCCCGGAAATAATACCAGAAGAACCTTGGTTCTCTTTGTTATATATGGAATTTTACTTATTTATATATAAAACAATGTCTTTATGTTAATTTAACCTGTTCAACAAAGTGTTGTATATTTACAGATGCTACTGAGACTCATTCTTCCGGCAAGGGTCTACACCATCACTGTTGTCATCATCCGTGTTCAATTGAATACTTAAGCACTTATTGTGAAGAGGTTAGTTTACTCAAATTTAAAAACAAAGATAGATATACCTTAAACCTTAAAAACTTGACTATACGCATGTTTATATTGTATAGTAAAAAGCACTCAATGAAATTGGTACAAAACCAGAAATTTATTAGATGGAAACTTTGAAGAAACCGAGTATAGTAAGATCCAAGAGTAATAATAGCTCTGAAAGACGCAAAATTGCATAAAAATACGCAAGTAACACTCTATTATTCCTCTTGCATCAGACTATATTGTTTCCAAGATATTTTTGGATTATTTTCAAAATCCCAGTTATAGTCCGTACCAAAACACCAGTGAAATATCCTAGTGAGCAGAGGTGTCGAATAAAGATGAATATACTTTTAAAGGAAAGGATTTTGAATCCACCGACTTTTCATTTATTTTTTGTTTAACACCGCCTCCCCACAGGACAATGCGTGAGAAACTTGACTTTTGATACAAACTATAGTAAAAATGATCTACTTATAATCTCTTAGTAAGTTTCTATCTTTTCAGTAATGCACGTGGCTCGTTCAATATTGTTGTTGTGTTGTGTCACCGTCATCTCTTTCCAGTTGAATTATTTTATTTCTATAGTTTTCCCTCGGTGGGGACTTCTTCTAAGGAAAACTGGACTGTTCAAAATTCCATCTCGAATTCCATATTTTTATTTGATTACCAAGAAAGTAGTTTCAAATAACTTTGAAATTCTAACTTTCTTTTAATTACAGTAAATAATCATTATAGTTAATCCGTAGTATAGACGCCTCATATATTCTAACTAACTATTTTGTGTACATTGGCGCGGTTGCTTATTATTCAGCAACTGCGGTGTTCAATATTCCCCCCACTTCTATTCATTTTCTTCTATGTAGGTATTCGATGGTGTGATGAATATTATAGGTAACTTTGCCTTCCATTACGGGTTCTATGCAACTTATTCTTAACATTTCCCAATGTTTCACTTTATTTAGCTTAAAAGGCTAAACTGTGCCCCCAATTTTCCGTTTGATGTATTATTGTGCATAATGTATATATATTATATATAGTTGTTACGGGTTCAGTAAATGATGAATACTTATATTGTTTATTAAACAGCACTCTAAAGTATATAATGAATGTAAATGTTGTGTTATAGTTGGATTCAAAAGTAATGCAGCAGTGTTAATAAGCAGGAGTGTTGCAATATTTTGTGTGAGTAAGGCAGAGCGAAAGCAAGTTTGCAATCTGTTCATACCGCGCGCGTAAAATTCAAGCAGGCGCAGTGTTAAAAATGACGAAATACGCAGAATACACGGCCTGATTACTATTTGACTATTTGAATTCTGCTTCGAAAACTGTGAAAAACTGAAGAAGAAAAGCATTGCATGAAGGTTGTACAAAATATATTTCAATATTACGAAATATTCTTTCTGTTGTAATATTGTGCTCGAATCGGAAGGTATGAGTACCTCAAATCAGTGACCAAATTGTCAATTATTAAGTTGAATTGTAATCTATATGTCATTTTTGGATTGTGAAGCAATCATTCCACAACTGGGGCCACCACTTTTTATATCCAATAGATTTCATAAAAAAATTACGATGTAATATAACAGACTAGAGATGGTTGGCTCGGGTCGTTTGCGAACGGACCGGTGAAGCCCAAGAATATACTACGTGCAAACACGAAACTGTTTATTATTTAAGCTAGTTTAGGTGACAATGCCTTGGAATGAGCCGACAGTGATATTGGATCCTTAAATATACTTCAGTAAATACAAACAGAACCTACGTCTACCGTGTAGACTACTACTTATCAGTGTCTTAAATATTATTGCTTATATTCATTATATTCATATTTATGCATATTCTATTATATTTTAATGATCCATCTTATAATAAATATTCAACATGTTGTCAATAAGTTTTCTGGAAGCTTGTAAATAAATTTACAACAGTGAGTGTTCAAGAATAAAAACCTTTAAAATAAACTGCATAGTTTCTATCAGAACTCTCGCGGAAGGCCCGGGCCGACACGATGAACAATTTTAAGGCCCGGTACGGCCCGATGGAAGTCTGGTCTGTATGGCGAGCGCAGTAACCCGCAGAGAAGCGGTGTTATATAAAAATGTGAAAATTCGTTAGATTAGAAGCTGTTTTTCAAATATACAATCGTTTGTGTCCAACGTTATTCAAATTATAATTCATATTAACTCGAACAGATCTATTCGATCTTGAGAGTTTGAATATTTTATAGGAAATATGTACGTATGTATATGTATTTCCCCAAAAGAAACATAAAAATAAACAAAATGATAAAAAAAATTACCCTTTATAAAAGTTATTTGAAAGAAATCCTCTGTTCAAAGGAGCATTAAATGATTTTAACGTGTTATCGCGTTTGATCCTTTATTTCATACCTTACAAATATATCATGTTAACAACAAAATGCAGCAATTACATCACTTTAATTACACAAAACATCATTTTATAATTTTCTTTTCTGAAAATCAGTATGAAAGTGAAGATTGCTAGAGACGAAAACTCTGCTAATTATGATAAATCTAAGGTTTGTTTATTATTTTATAGTTATACTCGTATTCAAGAGTGACAATGGAGTGTTACTTGCGTATTTTAAGGAAATTTTGCTTATATTTTGGGTTTTCGAATACTTTCAAATTCTTTTTTAACACTCCATTATTACTCTGAATAGAATTATATTTCACGGTGTACACAAATAAGGCAAACTGTCTAATGGGCCTAAATCAGGCAAAAAATGGTTTTTTCAGCATAAAATGATCAAAAGTTGGACTTTTTTCATAATTTAAAAAGATTTATTGGATAGAATAGTAGTACGAAATGGAATCTGAAAATAATAAATCAATTTATTCATTTTTTGAC
>JAQGAV010000646.1:0-29164 GCA_034691345.1 Phasmarhabditis papillosa
AATAATAATAATAATAATAATAATAATAATAATATAAAATTATATCATCTAAATTACCGGCTCATCCGTAGTCAACTATAATTTCTTTAGGAAAATTACAGTGTCGATTTATTTTACCCAATATGTTGGGTTATTTCAAAGTAACATACCTGAATATACTCGGCTGTTTCTTCCGATACAACTTGTATTTCAAAATCCTTAAAGACCACGCCCCTAGCAAGAGCACCGCAGTTCATACTGTAAGTAAAGGGTTACTGTAGGTAAGGGTTACTGTAACTAACAATAGTATATATGAGACTACTCTGGTAAATGTGTTCTTACAGTATCCGCTACAACATGCTTACTCAAAACAGAGTGATCTATTTTCTATTTATATTTATTTAATCGGAGAAAATAAATAAGTTTTTCTTTTGTTTGTTTTATAGCTCAACGATGTTAGAATAAAATGAATTTAACACAGCCTTTCTATATAATACTTAGATGTAAACCTTGCTATTTATATATATTATAGTTTATAATAATATATAATAATATAATTCTAACCTAAATAGATTATTAGTAACTAATATTGCATTAGTTGATGGTTCAGTAGATAATACACAATCTGCCATAAGCAATTCTAATGCTGAGAATACAGCTTCTGATAATTGTTGTACAGGATCAAAGGAACCAAATACCTTTTTGTTCATGACCAACTCGTGTCGAAAACCCTAAAAGAAAGAAAAATATAATAAAAATAAAGGAATTGAAGAATGTTAATGAATATATATAGATTGGAATCGGTTAACTGTATCACGGCTAGCTGCCCTAAGGAAATAAGACAGAGCAAATTCAAATGGTGAAATCTTCATGCTCATATTATGACTTATTTTGTTAAGCAATTTCTGTTTATTTATATATAATTTGAAAGACCATAGCTCATTCTATGCAACTGAGTTTTTCAAGGTATTTGGTTAGAGCTTTCAAAACAAAAACGAGCTTTAATATTAAAATGATAGCTCAGTCCTTTAACGCCACTGTCTCCGTTGGCGAGCCGTGTGTGGTACAGGAACAGAAATTTTAGGCCGTACCGTATTTATTAAAACAGTTCTTTTAATAATGTGATATAGTCCGAATTATGAGTAATATTTAAGTATTATTTGTATCTTTTTGCGTATATTTTCACTCTTTCAAAAACGTTCAGAACTATTTTAAACACTCCTTTATTTCCCTTGAATAGAACAGTTCGTGGTTCACTTATACAGTCTACAAATTGCACTCTGCGATTATCGCCAAAGCGTAGTAGCAAAGTAGTTCAACAAATATTTTACAACATCGCTTAATTTAATATACCCCCTCCACCAGGGGTACATTTTTAACGGTCCGAGCCGCTACAACTTCTGCACGGACCGACTTGGAACCCCCTGCGCCCACCTCTTTTAACTATTAAAATATGTCTTTTTTACCTGCAATCTAGCGGCCAAAACGGCTAGTACATGTGCCATTTTACTATAAAATGCTACTAGCAAAGCAATTGGCTGATCCTCCAAAGGAAGAAGATCTCTCATTCTCTTTATCTGAGCAGCACGAACTTCTTTCCATAGAACAACACTGTGTTTGTTACAGTAAGCCTGTAATTAAAGGTCTAACTAGTCCTTTAAATAAGAAACAGACCTTGAATTGTTCTATACACGGTATTAAGTACTGGTCTCCGAACTGCTGTAACTGGATGCGGAAACTCTCAATGATGTCATGTGTGTGATAAACAGTTTGATTCATACTCCTGTAATTATTTTGTTATATTTATATTATTATTATTAATAATAATAATACTATTATTACTATTATTATTATTATTATTATTTATTATCACCACCGCTCTTTGCGTACCTGTAAAGAGAATGTAGAAATTGCATTGTATGAGACATCTTGTCTGCTAATTCTTGATAGGAATCATCAGTTGTATTACCAAGAAAAGGAGGATAATCTCTATAATATTATAATATTAAAAGTTTTATTAAAAATAATAAATATTAAGTACTTTCTGCTGTTTATTACCTAACTCTGTAAAGATAGATTTATCTTTATACACTAAAACTTCTTTATTGTTTTAATTTAACCTTAGAACAAATTGCTTTAATTAGTCTACGAAGAATATTTAGTCTTTTTAATTGTAAATAGCTGTATGAGCTAACATCATTTCGAGTAATAACAAACCTGGAGAAGTTAACAAGATCCACTAATGCCTGGTTTAGTCTTGTATAAATAACTCTGTCTTCATTCGATACGGTAACTTCGAACTAAAATAGTCCTTTAAACTAAGTCTTATTAGTCCTTTAATACCTGAGATGAACTGTTCTGTAGTCTACTTGTAATACATAATACATTCCATGTCAACATAGTCCATTCCTCATAAAAGTCCTACAAGAAATCTTACGTCTCTTCGGGTTACTGTAGCTGTACCTGTCCTCTGTGTTCAGGCGATGCTCCATTTAGCTTAATTCTGTTAACTCGAGCATCAATTTCACCAAGAAGCTTACAAATCATACTCTTTATCTAAACAAAAACACTTGAATTTATTATTAATATAACTATTTTTATTAATATTTTTATTTCTATGGTTTCTATACTTTGTTTTCAGCCCGTGTTTTACGACTAGAATCCACCGAAACAAACTGATAAAATGTTAACAATCACTTAAAACCCCTATTTTTGTAGTTTTAAAATGAATATCTTTAGTGTTTTTGTTGTATTTGCTTTTTTCTAAATATATTTAAATGTAACAATGTTATTATTCTGACATCTGTCTTTTCTTAAACAACACGTGCACAAATGCGCCCTGTCTAGACCGAAAAGCTACAGTAACCCAAATCCCCCTTTTGTACATTGAACCCTTGTATATTTTATATTTAGAATTAAGATTATTGTAAGAGTTTATAAATATTATGTAATTTTTAGGTTAATTTATACTGAAATAAGAGTCAAAAGTGAGTTTTTACAATGTGTATTATTGGGACTTAAAGAAAACAAAAAAGAACTATTTTGAATTAAAAATGTTATCCATAACTTCTTTATGAGGGTTCGTGTCTACTTTTACAATATATAGTGTTTATTATATATAAATTAAATATATATTATAATCTGTTTTTTAACATTAAAATACTAAATATAAGTGATAGTGGTAAACCCCATTATAGTCTCGATTTTTATAGCGAAATGTTTAGTTTTGTTTTGTTTATTTCTATAATATTATACATGAGTATTATAATAATATTAAACTAGCTACTATTATACATAGCCTCACAACTAATTAAACTATGCTTATGTTTTATATTATTATTATTATTACCTACCTTGGTGGTCCTCTGTTCTTCTGATTCCGGCAGTGGAGGATCATAATGTCTCTGCACGCCGTGCCACAAACAAAAAAGATCGTAAAGCAGTCTTTGAAATGCATCATTAGGCAACATAATTGCTAGTCCTTTAAATAGCTTAGCTTAGATCGGAGAGAGTAGTAGATGTGCTTATATGGATGTGATATTCGGTAGTGTCAAGGGTGCAAATACACCAAAATAAATGAAATGCTATAGAGAAGTCATTTCACAAAGATGATAGTTTTATATGGTAAAAAGACTACCCGCCGAGCACCAATAAAGTCTGAAAAACACCAAATAAACGGGAAAAATAGACAATTTTAAGAGAAATTATAAAAATAATAAGACGATTAATTATTGTTGCTAAATAGATAACAAAAATATAATGTTGCTTGCCTGCAGTGTCGCGTTTTGATAATGAATAACTGACTAAAAGTGCCGCAATCCGGCCAGAGAAATGCGGTCAGTACACTAACCAATGGGTTCAACTCAATCGATTAAATACATTCACAAAAGTTAGAAAGATTATAGAACAAATGAAATAAAATTATATTAAAAGAAATAAACAAATATAAAATTATATTAAAAGAAATAAACAAATATAAAATTATATTAAAAGAAATAAACAAATATAAAATTATATTTAAATTTAAGATTTTATGAGTGTTAACTTTAACATAACGTTATTGTATATCGTTAAATGCGGTATAATAGTATCATACTATATAAATAAAAGAAATATAAATCTATTTTGACTTAAATAACGATACGAACCGCCTTAGATAATGTAAATCTCTATAGAATGATGGAATTATTTCATTTGACTGGCTGACTGAACTAACAAAACATAAATGAATGCTTTTTGTGTAAAAATAAAATAAAATAAAATGATGATGATTATAGCATGAGATAAATGAATATAAATGAATACTGTTTCTGTTAGATGAATGATGAGTAAGCGCGCTCCGTTCAAATGAACTTTAACTGTATTTAAATCTAAGCAGAACTTGCATTGGAGGGACCGAACTGACAAACCAAAAAGGGGTCGGCCCGATGGACGGAGGACGGACGATGGCATTGATCGAATTTGCAACATGATAAGGCGAAAGAGAAGGAATTGTCTGTCGAAATATAAAAGAGAAATCAGAGAATTAAAACAACCAAAGACTACATTTATGTAGAGAAAAGTGCACTTTAACCTCCAAATATCGAGTTGTAATGGGTTTTTTACCTTCATCTAAGGATTAACATCAAAATATAAGAATAACCAACAAGATATGGGTTGTTTCAGAAAAAGGATCATTAGTAGCACAGTATTTGGTCGACCGGATACCTGCAAGTTTACCAGCGGGGATACCTTTAAAGCTTAGCAGTATTTGCGGGTATCCACTGGTAAGTGGCAGGTATCTAGCGAATACCTAAAGATACCGCTGGTAACTGCAGGTATCCGGCGGTATTTGCAGTTATCCGGTCGACCAGAGATTGCATTGCGAGATAGCACGATTGCACGGCTATGATTACTACCATTATGTTCTAAATAAACTAAAAGCAAAATTAATTTGAAAATAATACCTAACAAGCGAAATGAAACTGTAAAAAAGTGCGTTTCTTATGGTAGCAAAACATGTGATCGAGGGTAGAGAAGACAATAAACAATAATGAGAAATCGATATTGCTAAAAAGGAAATATAATGGTAAGAAATGGATATGATAGTATGCAGAGGGTTGTGTTGCTATTTTGTCATTTGTAAAGTAAGATAACGAATTTTAGAGAGTACATGAAATATTATGCAATAATATGAGACAACAGACTATAAAAGAAAATATATATAAGGTTATATTGAGAGAGTACCTAATGAGTGATCATATAACTATCAACTAACCAAATAATATCATTATAATAACGTCACTATTTATGTAATACGTAACTTGTCTATTACGAAGATATTGTCTATAAACCAATCAGACTATATTCTTTCTACTAGAATAATAATTAAATTAACATAAAATAGTACAGAATACTTCTATCATAAAGGGAGTCAATTGCATTTTGATTAGGTGAATTATAGTTGCAACAAATCAATAGAACGAAATAGAGATGGTAATGCATACAATAATACATCATTCACTACTCTCTGCGAAACACTACCGTTATACTAGACATTTTATGAAATGAACGAGGTTCGTTTAAACATTTTACTTTTTCGATAAATACTTTCTTGGCATTCTGAAGGCTGAAGGAGCTTTCTTAAGCCAGCTGAGTTCAGTCGGTCTTTCCCTAACGCGGAGCTGTGTTCAAATTTGCGCGAATTTTGAATTTAGGGTGAGATTGGGCATTCGGGCTGTCAAGCGAAAGGGGCCATTTTTCAGTAGTTTTCTCAATTTAATTTTTGTTCTATTTTCCGTGTTTCAGTTGTCAGTTGGTAAGAAGATGGCGAAAACGAGAAATAGAAATAAATGGAATAATGCGGTATGATATTTGCCTGTTTAATATATTTAAAATGGCCTTAGATGCTAGCAGTTAGTTTCCTTTCGATATTAGTCAGTAGACTTTTTTTATTTCTCACTCCTCTTCGGATTTACTTTCTTATTTATTTTTTAGAACCGTAATGCTGCACCCTCCGAACAAGCTCGTCACTCTGAGCAGCCTCTCGAATCTGGCTGGTCCAACAGAGTGGGCCTATGGATTATATGTATCGTGGCTGCCTTAGCTGTGTCTATAGGGATTACACGTTATGTAGTTCCTGGTCCAATTAACGCTGTTTCCTATAGGTTTGTTCCGGGTTATACCTTAGTAATTTTTATTTATAGTTTGGGTGCGCCGTTCAATATAACGCCAAGTGACGCTTTGAAAAATGCAGAAGTCCTCTTCGAACACGAACTTCTTGGTCCTGAATGCATCGCAATTCATCCGAAAACTGGAGTTTTGTACACCGGTCTTAAGACTGGACAAATCGTGGGAATAGATATGCAGAAGGTAATGAAGTAATGTTTGTATTTTACTAATTGAAATTTCTTAGAAGATAATGGATCCACCAATAAAGCTTACGGATTTCCCTTTGTGCACCGGGATGTATGAATATATGGGAGATTGCGGACGGGCACTTGGAATGAGGTTCGAGCTGATTGCATCAGACATTCTAGTTATTTATCCCTTCAGGTTTCACAAGAATGGTGAACTCTATTATGTTGACGCTTATATTGGCCTACATAGGATCAACCTGGAAAAAAGTGAGCGAATAAAACAATTTGCGACCTAATATGTTTTATTTTCAGATTACAAAGTCATGCTTTTCAACTCTTCAACGGAAGTTGTGGAGGATCGAACCATAACGTAAATCTACTCTATGTTACTCATTTATATGATGTTACTTCAGCTATCTGAATGATTTCGATTTCCTGCCAGACGGCCGTATTGTCATGTCGGAATCCAGCTACAAATTTAAAGATAGGGACTATCTACTGGATATTCTAGAGCACCGGCCAAATGGAAGGTATGCACTAATGGCGACATGGAATGCTATATATTTTTGTTCAGAATACTGATCTACGATCCCGCGACATCAGTAATCTCTGAATTGGCGAGAGATCTCTATTTCCCTAATGGAGTTCAAGTATGGAACGGTGATATCTATGTGGCTGAGCTGGGACTTTCCAGAATTGTGAGGTCGGTCGGTGTTACGTTTGCTCCGTGTTTAAATAGTTAAAAATATTTTACATAACCTGCAAATGCGACTTATGATTTCGAAATAGTCGATATCGTGCTGCAGAAATTTCATGATCTATTTGGAATATAGTGAACCATTACCCATGTGATAAAAAATGACGTGAACATAATCAAAAGTATTTGACTATTTCAGGATGGACCCATCAACTGGTAACTATGATGTATTCTTAGATAGAATACCCGGATATCCAGATAATATTCGACTGATGAATGACGGAAACACTCTTTTGGTGCCAATACCCGCGCGAAGATATCACAGCGACGACTACATGTTCGAGGCGGCTAAGGGACGTGAGCTGCTAACAAAAATATTTGTAAAAGGATTGCTGGAATTTATCGTTGGAAGTCTTTCTGATAGTAGAGCGCTATTACTGAAGGTAACTATTTCATAATAGTTCTGTTTTAAAATAATACTGATTTCAGGTTGACATGCGGACAGGAGAGGTTATCGAGGCATTGGAAGACCCAACCCGACGAATTACTGATGTCACTGTTGCCGTCGAGGATGCAGACGGAAACTTGTTCATTGGCAGTGATAATCAGCGATATCTAGCCCGATATGCCTATGTCATGGATTAGAAATGTAAAATCTGCCAATTTTATTGTTAACTTACTCTTTTCTTCGTATTGTATATATTTTTTTCTCTGTAATTTTGTACTATTGAAATACCGGTTGCGCAATAAATTCATTAATTTCCTAGTTTTGAACCTGAGCGACAAAGTATAACAGAACCATGCAAAAATAGTATGTACATACATAAATGTGATAAATGGCCTTGAAATGTACAAAGAAAACAAATTCTTAAGTTATCCCGTAACATCGTATCTACTTCGGTTTGTAGTATCCGTGAAGATTCTTGTAGCTCTCGAATGATCGGCAAGTCCTTTGGTAAAATGTAGGTTCCTTGAAAGATAAATGATGTATTGGAACATCAAAATATCACAAACCTCTAAAAGTCGTCTAGCAACTGTTTCGATTTTTGTCCGATTCCGGCGGACATAGAGAATAGCGTCATTGTTCATTTGCTCCAGTCTAAAGATACATTATTTGCAATATTTTATCGGTAGAATAAATACCTCTTTTCATCGATCTCGTCTAGTCCATAATTGTACGTCATGTATGGATTTAGCCGATAGTAGACCTTCTGATCGAGTAGATCATTGACGGTCATATGTACAGCTTCTGTATCCGTAGCACTGTCGATAATCCTGTAAACCACAATGGTAAATTTTAAAAAGACGAGAAACTAACCGAGAGATCTTGTGATTTAGACCAGAAGACTTGAACACTGGTGCTGGTTCCAGTTCAACAACCTAAGCAGATATATTTAACTATTTTCTACAAACAATTGTTACCGATCGTCCATTTCCGAGTGAAACAACACAGTGAAGCTTTTCTTGCGGCCAGATCAGCTTCGCTTCGTGTATGCCAATCGCAGTCGGATTATTGGCGATAACCTAAAACAGGAAATCAAACAGATAAGGAATTTAGTTAAGCTAATTAAATGCAGATAATCAATGAAGTAAGTAACTTACACCACCATCCTGTAGAACAATGTTGTCAATTTGAACCTCCTCAAAATACATTGGAGCGGCCGCTGAAGCCTAGAAATGTTATACAACAATTTTATTTGGTATTTTCTACAAACCTGAACAGCTTTCCAAAACTCGTGATGCGTTCCTCCTCTGTAATGAGAATCTCGGCCTGCTGGAGGTTCATAATTTCGGAAGATATAAGGCTAAAAAAATAATTATAATAATAAATTATTTGTTAAGATACTTACTTCCAGATGAGGCATATTGACAATGGAAGCAACAACACATAGGCGAGGAACATCATTTCTACCGCTGCTCTCGATGAGTATTTCATGTTCACCAATCAACTTAAATTATATTTGTGAATGATGATAATAGCTATACTCAAACCTCTTTCAATATTCCTACCCATTTTGAGGTATCGTAGTAGGAATGAGATGTAAGCAGCCCCAAACTTCCCTTGAAACGAGTTTGCGAGAACAATCTAAATAATTAAGTAGAATATATAAAATAATTACGATTACTTTCTCGAAATGTCCATGTATGTTGATCGGGCTTCATCTACGGAATATCTTTTCACTCCTAACAGAGCAGCAATAATGCCTCCTGTGCTAACACCGACAATATGATCAAAAAGTTGGCAAACCTATTAAAAAACGAACAGTTAATAAATTCAATGTAAAGCCATACTTTTTGTCCGGAGATTCTCTCAATTTCTTCCAGAATAGCCAGTCCCATCATTCCACGAGTACCACCGCCGTCTATAGTGAGCAGGTTTACTCCTAAAATATTAAAATGTGCTAGTTATAATGACTAATATAGATATAAATATATTGATCTACAAAAACTTCAGGGAACATAATGTAAACAGCTTCTACCTCGGCTCTTCACGTGAGGTTGAAGACCAATTAGTGAAAGACACTTTCTGGCTTCGCCAACTAGTTTCGATGAACTTCCGATAGAATTGAGTAGGTGAAGAAGAAGAGCGATGAGGTCGCCACTCTACAAGTTGGTATACATAAAAATAATAATTATTGATATAATACCTGAGCTGCAGTAACCCTTGTAGCGGGAAAGCTCATAATATGTTCACTGAGGTCTTGTATTCGAATCAGCTGAGACTGGGCGCTTTCAGCAATCATAACCCGTTTCACCAGCGATTCTGTCTAAAAATATTAATATAATAAGAAACAAGCATATAATTCCTTACCTTTAGAGTGACCTGGCTTCGCGATATTTTCCTTTCCAAGATCTGCTCGGTCTTACTAAAATAAATACTATTTTTGACAAAAAACATACTTACTTTTTGGCAATAGCATTTTCAATTTTCTTGGTCGACTGTTCGGTTGGAGCAGATCCGAAGCCAAATCCACCCTAAACAATATTTACATTGGGGAACATTCGTTGTACGATACCTTTGGCAAGATAGAGGTTAATGCACCCTGCAGGTAACCTAGATACGTGGTAGTGGCTGGAGGGCCTGTCGTTCCACCCTGTCTAAATAAACATCACTAATTATATAAACTATATAAGAATAACTAACTCTGAAGAAGTAGCCGTGATTGGCCGCTCTGGCGAAAAGAAAAAAGACCGTGTTTGCTTAATGGCGGCATGTCTACATGGTTTCAGCATAACAAAAGTGGCTAACTGAAATTAACCATATTCCTTAACTTTATTGAATTAAATATAAAATATAGAGAAAACTATGCCGCAAACGGTTTTAAGAATGAAATATGAGTGCATAAAGTGCATGCGAGTAGACCACGTGGGTAAGAACAGCAGGTCTGTTAGGATCACCCCACCAACGACGTCAAGAAACGATTTACAGACAGATATATGAGAGATATTGCTGATCTAGAAACCAAAGGGACCCAAATTTAAAAAATATAAATTCATGAATCAAAAGGATCACTTCCAAACGATTGGCTATAACAAAAATGTACGTAAGCGCAACAAATGTAAATGCGGGTGCGCACCCGCATATAGTCGGGCTATATAACGATCGTTGTATTTCTTTCTAATAAGATAATTACCATATAAATTATACATTTATTTGCATTTATTTGTAAACCAGAAGAGGTGCAACCTGATGAATTCAGAAAATATTGTTCTTGAATCGATTTGAATGCTAATTTTCTGTCTCTATTAAATAGTTCCCCTCGATCGTATGATATATTCTCTAGTTATTCAGAATAACTTATTCTCCAAGCCTTTTGCTTTATAATCACTTTACTTTCTTTAGACTAAGTTATCTGTGTATTTTCACTACTATTATGGTTATTTTGGGGCGGGGCCAGGCAGCTTGTGAGGCCGCTTCTTGCCTGTGGCCGGTTGGTTGCCTGTTCGCGCGTCTATTACCCCTTTTGGCTTCGAAACGAGGTCCATCCCAACGATGCCCTTAAACGTTTACTCATAGTTTTTGCTTATATTACCTTTATAGATCTTCTTTATGCAATTAATACGTTTTCTTTAATTGTTAAAATCTTTTCGGACGATATTAATCCTTTAGTTCTGCAGAATTATCTCAATAGTTTATGGAATTTACTAGAAGAAACTCGCTGATCAAAAAGAAGCAGGAGCAATGGGCCAAAGAGAAGAAAGAAAACGGTTTGTTTATTATTTCGTTCTCCAAATTGATTTATTCATATATATACTTTATTCATTGTTTTTGTTACCTAAACATATTAATTGGTCTACTATGATGAAATAATCAATATTCTGCGATAGTATCTGGCTATTGACCCTCAAACAATTAATTGTACTTTTATATCTTTATTGAATCCGGATAATATAAAGAAAATTATGTTTCTCGTGAAGCATCCAGTGAGATTTTCATACGTTTTATGTAAACCTTCATTGTAGATTAAACTCTGATTATCTGAAAAGCCATTAGTATTCTCCTTATTTCAGACGAAAAGAAGTCGGATGGTTGGTTTCCCTTTGGGGAAAATGGATCTCCGGGTGGTGGCCGTCCTCTTAGAAAACATGAATCACTACCATCCCCTCATTCGCAGACAGGACAGGTATCATATCCATTAGACCCTTTTTAAAAGACTTTGCCTGAATGCTTCTAGTATAATCAATTTTAATGTACTTCTTTTTATTCTTATCGCACTTGTGTAGCTCTATTATTGTGTAATCTCATGCGGAAAAGCATGGGGTTTTTTGATTGTTACTTTTGCAACAAAACGAAAGAGAAAACACGTAACGAGTTAGCGGGATAACGGTATATTATGCGAATGCCATCAGTTGTTAGACGACGCATTACATTATTCAATTCGGAGATTTGCACTCTCTATAGGCTTCTCTGGTTCTTAACTTACGTATTCAGTACTTTGTTTATTTCATATATTCAAAGTATTATACGTTCCCAAGTACTTCTGTTTCAGCATTGGCCATATTATATGATTGATTATGCAATTGTTTGTATTTGAGTGCGTGTACGAGATCATTTGTCCTCTACTTTGAGTGCAAATATATTATATTCGCGGTTTAATCACCCGTTTCATGCGCTCATCATTTAATTCCGCCCAACCTAACCCCCATAGTTTTCTTCAGCAAAGTTGCTCTTAACAAACAACTTTCTTCCAATTTTATCCACTCGCTACACCTTATCAAGCGCTATAAAATGCTTTCACTGTTGATTTAGCAAATACTGAAATAATGTATCGAATTTAGCTGGTTTTATTTTTATATGTGGGCAGGGGGAACTAGATGGTCGACTAATAAAAACCGTAATTTGCAGTTGCCTCCTCAGTTAGTTCTCTCAGTTTGAGTTCTTGCGTTTCTTTACGGTGCGGATAAACTGGTTTTAACTTCTCCATTTGCTTTTCGCATGCAATAAATCCATTTTGACGGTCGCTAAATAGTTTGGATAACCATAGGGGGTGACATAAGCAGCGGTGTGGAGAAGTTTTTGATGATTTTATAAAAGACGGGAAAGCAATAACCTATTAGTTTGAAAAATTAATACGGAACAACTAGAGGAAGCAATATTTAAAACGTACCGTGAGTTGTGTAATGAAACGTTGGGCTAAAATTTTTTAATGTGCCACATTGAATGAACAATTATATAATACGAATTGATAACAATAGCTATGTCCGCGAGGAACTCGTGGACATAGCTATTGTTATCAATTCGTATATATATAATAAATATTATACTTCAATAAATCTCGTATAATATAGCAATATAGTTGCGATATGTTGAAGCTAAATTCACTCAATTGTAATTTTCATCCCTACGTCACTTGAATATAGCTTGAATATTAGCTAATTCCTCTATTTCAGTCCCCATCGGCCTATCACGAGCGTGAACAGATCTGCAGCAGTGCTGAGACGAGCTATTCACATTCGGTGTTAGACAAAACGGCTGAGTCACATTCAAACGAAGAACAAATGAATTGTTCGACTTATGCAGCCAACACTGCCGCTCACAACACAATGTCCATGCAGTTTCAATACGGAATGTACCCATATCCTATTCCTATACCGGTATGTTTAAATATAGACTTATTCTACTAAAATATACTTTAGATGATCTCCAGCATGGAGTCAAGTAGCAGTCGCAGCCAGATGAATCAGTCATCTGTGTACCCGTATCAATACAACTTCCTGCCACCTGGAATGGTACCAGTGCCTATTGAGGTAGCATTTTGTTTTTGTTACATTTCTGCAAACAGCATTCTTGGTGGAAATTTAGAATTTTACTATTGGTTACATATTTATTTTGCAATCTGTACGATTTTCACCTAAAGTACTTATCCTACAAGGAATCGATCGGCATCGTGCTATATATTGCCTTCAGGTGCTGAAGGATTCGATCTCCCACGGACAGCCAATATGCCCGGCTTCGTTGCTGCAGAACAGCTACACTCATCCCCCCTTATGGAGCGGCTACAATGTTCCTGCTGGAGCAATTCCATTTGATCCAGTTACAATGACAACGCAAAACGGAATGCCAGTGCAGCCAAGCTGCTCAATGTCTAGTCTAAATGAAACGACGATGCACAAGCAAAATAGTGAAGAAGACCAGTCTCATAATGAAAGCTACAGACAAGGTATGCAATCTATTTCTAGACTAAATTAATTAAATATTTTTAGGCTCCAGTTCGCAAATGTCAGAGTCTATCGACTTGAGTTCGCGGTTCAATACCTCCAGGCAATCTCGAGCAGGTAGTGTCAGTCTGACAACGGAAGAAATTGAAGAGCAGATTCAAGCGAGAAGAAGGTAGGTAGTTAATCCTGTTTAAGACCTCTCAAATCTCGGCTCGGTCGGCCTCTTTCGGGCCGAAAGTTTCGGCAGTAAGAAATTGAATTTCACCTTTATTGCAAAATTTGTATACCATTTTATTTCTGAAGGGATGAGATATCTCTTCTAGCCGGAACAGGTCGCCCCATGTAGAAATTTGAGAGATCTGCATTTGTTTTAATAATTCAAGTTCGAGATGAAAGCCAGTTGATGTTGTCTATATTTTAGAAATGAACTAGAGGTGCGTGAACAGGAGATATTGGCTGCACAGAGGGCCGAGCGAGAAGCCATGGAATTGTCTCTGCGGGAGAAAAGAGAAAGGGAACGACAGGAGCAGGAGGAGGAAGAAAGACGACGGGTGAGGAATAGGGGTGACACAGGAATTTTTTTCCTGTATTTCATTGCAGCATATTCAGCCTGCTTTAGCCAATTGGTTCCAGCAAGTTCTCTGCAAACGTTGCACCCAAAAAAAAAAAAATAGCACAAAGATTCGTCATATACTGGAGTTAACATCTTGTTTTTGTTCTCCGTTAATAATAAGTCAATCAACGTTTTTGCAGTTATGAGCAGTTAACACTTGTTTGTTAGATGTACGACCCTTTGTAAATATATTTTTCTCCTATTCATCTCTATTTTTTTAGATTTTGGCACAAAGAGAGGCCGAGATCGCAGCTGCATTGGAGCGTGCGAAGAAAGAAGCAGAGTCTATGCGGAAGGCAAGACTTTTCCGACACGTAGTGGAGGGGGCCGATAATGCAGCAGAACTGTTAGGAGTAGAGGGATCAGCTGTTAAGGAAGTCCTACAAAAGGTAAATATTACAATATTGTAATAATATAAGTATAAATAAAAAGATAGAGGTTATTATAATGTTGAAGCTGTACACGTAATAGAGGTAAGCCTAAGTCAAGGGAGTTGGTGGGAACAAGGAGGAGCTGGTACTATTTCGTTTCGTCTCTAGAAAAGACGTTGCGTTCAGTGTGCTCGACTCATCAGTAGTACAGCTGGCTATCTTTGTTATTAATATTACCTCTAAAATAATATACCAAATTATTTGATAAAAAAGTTGTCTATTTAGGTTACAACATTTGAGAAGCAGAAGAAGAAAGAAATGGAGGAAATTGAGCGAGCAAGACCGAAAGATGCGAAGCGAAAGTCTGTCGCAAAGAAGTCAACTGACAAACAACTGGTACAAACAATCTTGTTGCCTACTTTTAGCTATTCTTTTTAGAAAAGCCCTCGTAAATCTCAGCATGTCTCCATTCATGAGCAAGATGTTTCTTCGCCTGCTCCGGCTCTTTCGACACCGCAGCGTATTTACTCCGGAGATCGGCCTATTCATCCGGCCAAAGGTGGTAAATTCTTCGATGAAAGTATGTTATTTTGGCAGAAATTGTGTGCGCTAACCTGCTATTTCAGCTGATGATTCATATATTTCGCTGGGACAGTCAACACCGCTGAGCAGGGAATTTAATTGGATCACCCCTCACCCCAAACTCAAACTTGGACTCGGACAGGATCACCCCAAAGAAAATATTGGACGAAGGTCGCTGCGTCTTCCTTCTTCAAAATCGTCAAGCCCTTCTCCCAGAAAAGCTTTAGATGATCAGAATATGTTTGTTAATTTTCTCATTCATGTTTATTGTGTAAAATTACAGAACCTACGACGAAAACAAGGAAATCAGCCCATCCGAGATACCAAGTACTCCGAAATCCCATATTCCGATATTGGAACGGCATATAATGTATAATGCTGCATTGTTACTCTCATCGTATGTCATTTTTCAGAAGTCCAAAGTCGTATTCTACTAAACCTCTGCAATTTTCGAGCATTGGTTCAACAACATATTCGTATTCGCAGTCAGATGATCAAATGGTAAATCACGAAAGAAAATTATTGTACTTCCTTTATTTTTCAGGCTGGACCAATTCCCAAGCCACGGACTCTAGTGGTGTCCGCATCTAGCTGTGACGGTGAGGTGAGCGAATTTAGAAATTAACAAACTTTAATATTTTTCTCAAATTGTTTTGTATATAACATTGTGCGATGTCCCCGTGTGCCCATCCATATTTTTGCATTTCATTAATTCGGCCACTCTGTCTTTGGCTATCTCTGTTTTGTTTATTGATTGATGTTCCCTGCTTGTGCTGTTTTTTGTACAATTTCTGCAAAACGACGCACTTAACACAGCTTCCTGTCGCCATTACAAACCTTTTAGTTTTGTTTTCATTTATTGGCAATATGCCCGTTATATCTATTTGTTTAAGGTATTATATTCTACAATGTAATATGATACTCTCTTCCGTTTTTGGCATTCCATGCATAATTGTCGCTTCCGTCCACCGCTAATAGCATTAATTTTGGGAATTTAATTGCGTAAATCTTTCTTTCGTTGATAGCAGCAACAGCAGCAACAACAGCCTACTCTTCTCATCACTCTGATTGCATTGTAGCCGACCTTTTGACAGTTTTTATGCTCTAATCGGTCTGGTCACTGATTCACTATTTATAACTATTCCATATTAATAATAATGGTTCTTTTATGGTTGTGATTGGCCGCAGGCGGAAAGGCGGTTACAGCTAATAAAACGGGCTATTTGCACAGAGTTTATTCGGTAGTATTAGAGTGTTAGGTGTAGTTTGTCGTTTTCCTTTTGTGACTTGTTCAATCGATTCTTTCTTCTTCGTTTTTGCCTGACTACACTCGGCTGGTTGCCTGTTATCTAGTTCCTGCTGGAGGATTGCAGGAATTTAGCCAGTTTGCTTCTGCTCCTATCTATCTCATCATTTGACTGCCTCACTTACACAACTTCGGTATCACTTTCTTTCTTTTTTATTACCGCACCGCCCGCTCTCATTTCATTGTTTATTAGTTTGTATTGTTCTTAACGTATTATTTGTTATTTAGGTTTTCCAACCTAACGGGACAATTTAATTCTTTTGCAATTTTGCACAAACTTCCAGTATATTCTATGTTCTTCCGCCACTTCCCGGAAATGTATATTGTATTGCTTTTATTAGCTATTCTCATAATATTGAAAGAACAAACACTATTGCCACTGCATTGTCTAAATGTGCCAATATAACACCGCTGCTCCTTGCGTAATGTGATTCTGTTTGCGCTTTGTAATGTTCGCACTTGTAAATGAAGAAGAAGGAGGGAGTGGCGACTGGTCAGATGGAAAACAGCTGCAACCAACCGACTGGTCAATCCACACAGACATGCAATCCTAGAGGAATACTCACTCGAGCTCAGCTGCTCCAATTTACTTACTATTTTAGCAAAGTTACAATAACACAGCCAGCTTATGTATGTACCTGCTATTTTGAATCGAAATTATCATTGATTCAATCTAAATTGTTTCTGTAAAGATTCATTCATTCTTTGATATTAAAATTCCATTCGAATATTATTTGATCTGATCTATTCCGTCATTTATGGTTTAATTTCGCATTCTGCTTCTATGTTGCGTTACTTTTGCTGCTTCGTATTGCTATTCTCGTTTCCATATGCGAGCTGTGCGTCTTTCGTCTATTTCATAATAACATTGTATGTGCCCGTCCGCTTCAATAATCGTTCAAATATCGGGCAATTAAACATCTCATATTACTTTGTTTCTTTCTAGAAACTAACAATCGCTTTACATTATTTTTATTAGTATTCTATAATAGTTATGTATTTATTCTTACAGAATCCTCTATTCTCCCCGATAGCAACGCGTTCTCGTAGAATGCGTACATCCACAGATGCTCCTTCATTCACAATGACAGGCACCACAGGAAGTCTCGACAGCAACGACGGAACCGACAGCGGTACAGAGGAAACGTCTCCTTCTCATCAGTAAGTTAACTATTCTATTTAGTTGTTTATACCGCCGGCAGTGTTGGGAACAGTAACCGGCTGAATCGAATTTTCAAAGCGGAAGATCAAGTTTACAGCTGTGTGGATTACGCAGTTTGTGTATGCCCAACTCCAAAGGGATGCAATTTTGATGGTGAATTTTCATTGTGCATTGAAAAGTACAGTATGACCACATAACGTAAAACACGAACTTTGATTCTGAATTGGGCGTACATACCTGTCTATAATCCAGTTTGAGATATTTGATTATTTATTTTAATCTAGGTTAATCCTTTCAGACAATCCCCTATTCCGGTTGTCCTTGTGGAAACGCCAGTGGAAGATAGGGATGATAATTCTTCTATTTATGATTCTCCGCGCATCGACGAACGCAATAACCGGGTTAGTTTTCATTATTTTTGATACTGCGGTGACTATTCTTACCATCCTGTCTGTCAATATTTCAAAAGTTTTATTTATTTTTGTCACCAATGTAGGCGTTTTATGAGACATATATATTTTAGTTTCAGTTGCGTAGTCGTAGTGCTTTATCATCACCAGCGAGCTATTTGAACTGTGGTCGTCAGTCGCCGCTTTGCACTTCAATTTATGCCAGAAAGATTGCCGAAAAGGGGTGTTCTGATCACAATGAGGTATGATAAATAGTAGTATAAATATATAAATATTTTAATTATTTAAGGATGTTTTATCACCGATAATCCGCAAGCGTGCCGAAAATTCACTGTCTCGTAATGGATCGTGCTCATCATTGCGAGGCTCCCTGAACAATCTCAGAGCTTCCATCACCAATCTGAACATAGAAAACGATGAATTGTCACCGAATATTGGTAAATACCGGAGCATGGTTAGTTTTAATCTTTCTTTTATATGTATGTTAATGTATAATCTTCTAGAATCCGGAATATCGATCTTTCAACATGGGCAAGAAGAACTCACAGCGACAACTGGAGACATTGGCCCGACTGAATAAACTCCGGGAACAAATCCGATCTAAGGAAAACTACATGGAGAAGTCGCCGACCATGCTCAGTCGTCATTCAAGCAACCAAAATATTCGCCATTAACTATTTGTATCTTTTTGTGCCTATTTTTCTGACTTTGTATTATATTTTGTAGCATATTATTATTATTATATCATGTGCATTTTCTCCGATTACTTGTTTTTTTTACATATCCTTGTTCACCCATGACTTACATTCAGCAATGATCACTTAAGCTCTCTTTACTTCCTTATTACGGATATTGTTTGGGCCTATAGAGTTATAATAAATATGTATCATTCTACTTCTGATCATGCTTTGCTTTATTTTTGTGGCGGTTTGTATTTGATTGAATGGGGAAAACTAATTATGAGTTTAAGGATGATTTTCCTATTAAATTATACTAGTCTATCGGAGATATGGAAAGATAGGATAATTATGGTTTACATTTATTTCTTAGCACTTTATTACGTGATTAAGGAGCGTTTATTCCTGTTTTTCAATCCCGGAATTATACAAAAGTTTGTAATTTATTCGCTTTTTGTGGGTATGTCCATCTTTTTAGAATGGATTGCGAAATGTCGGATTCTAAAATCCACGAGTTTATTAGAAAAATGGCATTAGTCACAGGCGCAGATGGGACGATAGGTAGTCAGGTCCGGCAAGGCACAATAGGGATTGTAAACTATTCTTGTAGGTTGTGTTGAATCTCCTCAATCAAGGATTCACAGTGCATGCGTTAATTGGAGATTTAGAAAAGGTTTCGTCGATGCTTTTTATTTAATTTGCATTCATTTACAGTCACGAAAGCTATTTCACGATCAACTGGGCCAGGGACGTTTGAAACTGTTTGAGGTTGATTTGTCGAAGCCGAGTGAGGTACGGTTGAAAAATAATTTCGACTAGTTATGTTTATCCAAAAAGGTGGTGGAATTCGGTCGTTCCTATGATAATTCATCGGCTACCTTCCACTTGGTTGTATTGAGTGCAGGAATAATGTTGGCCGGAGAGAAGGTTTGACAGATTCAGCCATTATGAAGCTAATACCCATTAAAGTATGTGGATAACGTTGAGTTGCACATGTGTGTGAATGTAGTATCACAAGCCCTTCTTCTGGATTTGCTGCAACAAAGATTTGTTCCCGAAACGAGGTTGGCATAATTATATACCAAGTAATCGAGCTAATTTATAGATTCGTGGCGCTATCATCGTCTTGCTCTCATGCCGCATATGTCCGCGATCCCTTCGAAGGTATAATCATTTGGATTCGATCAATTCCAATTCCTAATTGCAGTGGACAACTTATTGGGAAGTTATTATGGTCCGTATCAAGCATATGCCATGTCAAAGTTCGTCTTGTCATCGTATATCTGCATGTTATCACGTAAGAGGTATCTGACTACCCACAACGATAAAATATTGAGTCTTTCAGCGGAATGAAAATGGTAAGTGTTCACCCCGGAGTTGTGCCTGGTACACTCTACCGCAGCCTGGGGACGTTTATGAAGGCATTCGTATACATAGTTCTACCTCACTTACTGAGGTATGATAATTCATGAAAGCAGAGTTAAACAAAATTTAGATCACCGAAATTATCCGCCCAATTGGTAATTCACTGTGCCCTACGAAATGACTTAATTGCTGGTGAATATTACGAGGATGGAAAAACCATAGCAACGACGGGAAAACTGAGCACAAAGGTATCCTTATTGCTTCTTTTATATATAACTTTTGTTTTAGGACCACGAATTGGTCTTTTCATGCATACAAGAAAAAATTCAGAACTGGAAGAAAAGATGTATTTACTAGCGAAATAAATTTTTATAATCAAACTTTTGGCTTATTACGAACTAACTATAATACTAGAGGAACATCAATTATTACCTGTATATATCTACACATGTACAAACGGAAAATGGCGGGTATTAAAGTATCTTCATCAGCTAAATCATTCATGAGTACCATTGGAGTGCTTGTGGTAGTTGGACGAGGACGTGCTGGCACGATCAAACTCTTTCACCGGTGATCTGTATATTATATGTTAGTATATAATAAAAGCAACGAGGTACCTTCTGGGAGAATGCAATCCCAGGACTGAACGGCCATCAATGAATTTAACGTATTTGTAACTCCTGGTGAGGAGAAACACGCTAACAGTCACGGCTAAACTTGTGCGAATCCATGCTGGAGTCCTAAATTAATATATATATATATATTAAAAATCTAACTTACTTGTGAGGAATTAATGCCTTTATCACTACCGCAAACAATAAACTGCCGAAGTTGAACAAGGTGCTTCCGAAAACACTAAACATCTATGTTAAAGTCTAATGTGTGCAAAGGTTACCTGAATTCCACCCTGTCCCAGGAGTTAACTTTTGATAAATGCTTCCGGAAGAAGAGATAGAATCCCAGGCCGAGATTAGCATTGAATAGAATGGTGTTGCTAACGGCTAAATCACCAACAGGGAACAATCTGCAAGTATAATAAGTCATAGAATTAATAATATATTTTGTTACCTTGTAACAAAATGAGGATTAAATATATGAACAGCAAAGAGAGTGTGTGAAACAGCACCACTGATTGGGAGGTAATGCGCCAAAAAGGAGCGTGAATTTAGGGGAGGAAGGTATCGATGCCAATCCACCCGAGACAACACTCCCATTACCTAAACATAGAAACATTGAATAGTGAAAGGTATTATTACATTAAAAAGATTAATAATAATGATAAAGATGGCAACATATATCGATTTTGCTATCCATCTTGTAAGACGCATAAAACAACAACGGCGCTGGAGGACACACTGCCCGCACAAACTGTTTTTATCGGATTTTAACAATTTGCAGAGATTCGATTATAGACTTTAAATATTTTAACACTAAGAAGCAGTGCTGAGAAAAAGGAAGAACCATTATGGCGACCTCATTCACGGTATGCAATTCTATGGATGAACACCACGCCGATATTAGAAGACAACTTTCAAAATGCAACAATCTTTGAAACAGTTTTTAAATCAAACATATTTATTAAAAAATATAAGAAACATACAATCAGAAACAATAAAATTACAATAGGTGAAATCAAAAGTTACCCATAGGAAATGATACGTTTTCGTAGGCTATCAATGTCATCATTTCGGAAGCAGCAATCACACTGTGTCCAATCACATCAAATCCGGTTACAGCGGAGAAGGTTTTACTTCTAAAAGAGCTTACGAATTATTCGAATAGAAAACTATTTTTAACCTTAACGTATTCAGCTCAATGGCTTCTGGAAGTTGTTCCGACAACCACGGAGATATCCTGTTAACGGTTGACCTAAAATAAGTTAATAACTGGAAAGGAAAATCAAGAATAAATTTTGTGGAGATGAAATGATAACCCACGAGAAAGTTGAATGTTTGATTGAAGTTGCATCCCAGTGAACTAAGCTGCCATCGGCGGAAGAACTCAGCATGTGATTATCATATTCTGGGTGGAAACGAATCTTAAAATATGAACGATTTCTAGTTCGCGAACTAAACAATTACCTGTGTAATTGTTGAAGAAGCAACATCAAAAGGTCTTGGCAAAAGTTCAGAGTCGGGACCTCTGATATCGCAGAATCCGAGAGTACCATCATCCGAACCAAAAGCAATCTAAAATAAGATCCAATTGAATAAAGAAGATGTTGCCACAAATAGCTCACCAAATTTGACTGCGCTGGATGAACAGTTAAGGCCGAAACGGCATCCAAAATTCTTTTGCATGGAGTAGAAACTACCGGTTTATGGGAGAGATCCCGATCCCGGAGATCCCAGATTAAGAGTTGTCCTAAATAAACGACATTATAAGTTACTAAACAGAAGGTGATACCTGTGGAGTGACCGGAAACAAGCAGCGAACCTCCGGAAAGGGTGCATAATGATCTGACTCCAGCAAATCCCTAAAAAACAATTAAGATTATTTTGAGAAGAATTCCCTAACCGATTTGAATGTCTTCACGGATGTTGTCGCCGCATCAATAACAGTGATCGTCCCATTTGACGATCCGCTAAACAAAAACAATTGTAATTGTAAAATTGAAAAATATCCAACCTAAAAATTATCTCCCCTGTGGCGCAAAGGGTTCTGGAGTCACCCGAACCATGGGCTTTGTCGATCTTTTGAACCTAAAATAATTGCGATGAATGACAGAAGCTCGTCTGACTTACCTCAACGAGTGCATCACCACTTGTGTTGAAGATGCTAAGTGATCCGTCGATAAGGGATATAGCATGTCTTTCGGATGCCAAGTGGCTAAATAAACATAATCATCCGAACAGAACAATAAGACAGTGAACATACCATATATCAGTTGGATCCGTCGGCAGTTTAACTCGTGCCGCCTCCACGAAAGGCTCGGGAGAATTAACCCGATTCCAAATGGCAACACATCTGCCGGATGAATGTCCTATCCATAGTATTCTGTAGGGATCCGAGTCGATAAAACAAGCCTACAATGAGAAATGAACTTTTACTAAATAAAAGAGTTACCCTTCTCATATTAACGTTTGTCATCTGTGAGAAGATGGCGTGTCCCGAGGATGATACGTTATCCATCGGTGATTGTCTTGATAATTTTTCGTCCGAAAATTGAAAACTGTCCATCGAATCGAGATCGGTTAGCATATTCTGAAACCAGTTAACTTAAAAGTAAATGTATAGCAAAAAGATTGCATAAATAGGAAAGCGAACATTTGAAGACATAATAACAGGCTTTTTCCTAGTATTAAATAACTTATAACGTAATTCCTAGTAATAAATAACTTATAACGTAATTCCTAGTAATAAATAACTTATAACGTAATTCCTTGTAATAAATAACTTATAACGTAGCGCATCGCACTGCCCAAGCACAAGAGAGTTTAAAAATCAACGTTTTTAATGAATGAATTTTAAAAATGAAGTTTGGACAAAACATTTGAATTTTTGAAAAAATTTGAAAAAGCATTTCAAATTTCGCGCCGCGCTCCAATACAAACTCTGTTGCGGTATATTTTGCTCGACTTTAACTAAATTTTGGTTTCGCTGTTTTATGTCATTCGCCTTCAATTTTGTTCCAAATCTGCCGTGCATTTTGCGCGGTTACCAAACTGGTTTGGTCTTTTCTCCAACCAGGCCCAAACCAGCGTAGAAATTCATATTGAAGAATGTGCTTTCTTACAATTCCACTTTCTTTCTATTTGTCTTAAAAGATATGAGAATAAAGTAAATACTTTAATTGAAAATAGCCTTCTTATGGGATTATAGGCGTGCCATTCGATTTTGATCGTCCCGACTTTCCAATAGTTTTTTTACGTTTGTTCTCTTCTATATTTACTGTCAAAATTCTATTATTACTCGTATCAAACTTAAGTTTATAATCTCATAGTTACGGCTATTCTTAATTCGAGCAAGAGGTAATAAATAGCATTGTCTTATTTATTTGTACTAACTTAGACATTCTCTCAGTATTCTTATTATTTGCTCTAATGATTTAGTATTACCCTGCGGATATGCATCAGATTTATAACTAGTCTAACTTCAAGCAAAGCCAAATCTTTATTATCACTGAATCTACGAAAGTGTGCTGCAATTATTATTGATTAGTAGAAAAGAGGGCGTAGCCTATTTGGCCAGCTAGAATAGACTAGGTTACGGTGCAGTTTAGAAACTAAAGAATACTGTATTATATATGGGATTAATGTACTATTAAAAGGTTACTTTAATATTTCTACTTTCATCAATCGTTACCAATCCGCACAAGGAAGTACTTCTATAGGGCAATGCATAGGTATAATAGCACCGTATATAATTCCCGAAGTCAGTGCACCGGGATCAATTCTGAACATTATAAAATATTAATGTTATTATTAATAATAAAGATATATATATACTCATAAATATACTTACTTGCTAATTTTGCATACAAGATCGTTTATATCAAAATCGGTCGTAGTTCAATAATACAATTAAAGTAATCACAACCATTACCGCAGCAGCTCTGAACAAAGAAGATTTATTGTAGAACCGAGTCTGTTCCACAAGTCTCAAACAAAGCAAAGTTAGCACAGTTATGTGCCTAAAAACAATGGAAACGGGCCTGTCTCGCCTGGTTTACTTTTAAATTATATGAATCGACGTATAACTTATGCGGAATAATTGATTGCCTGTGATGGGACAGGTTCGTTCTCATTCCTTATTATAGGTAGATTATCAACAAAAAAGTAATAAATTATTTGTGAATATCTTACCTTATATATCGAGTACTATATATTAATATTATTATCGTTGTATGTTGGCCATCATATAATCGGTATATATATATTTATTTTTAAAGGTCTATCAACTCTTTCTCCTCTTTCAGTCCTTTAACAACAGTCACCCTCAACATGTCGGGCCAGTTATTAGTAGTCTAAGAATCCAAATGGACGATTTTATTATAGAACATATCCATGAGAATGCACATTTATGCTAAGCTAATTAAGATGTTCGAATTTGAGGCAGAATATACTCATGGCCCCGCCGAGTCTACAAATTTTCAGCCCGGCCTATTCCGACATTACAAATCCTCAGCCCGAAGCCTATGCCGGGCCTCACCCCGGGACGGCAAAGATTCATTTAGTAGAAACTGCGTCGCAATCGCTCCTGAGATCTGTTAAGCGCCGCGATTTATTGCAAGTAATTGAAGGCACCTATAAATAGACTTAGTTCTTCTTGTTGTATTTTTCTGTTACAGAATCCAACAACTTCGACTGAACTATAATTTTAATAATGATAATTATGATAACAATAATTGATAAATACATTTAAAGATATAATGTAAACAATATTTTAAAGGTCTGAGTGTTTACTAGAGTCTTTGCTAACAACATGGCCCACAACATGTTGAACTCATCAGTTAGGCGAAATGCCAAAACCTGCGATGCCAAAAGCTACAGTAACCCTGCAGCAATTCTAAGAAAATGCATTAAAAATTAAAGGATTAAGTTTTCGTTGCGAGACCCATGGGCCTTTTCTTAACCGACAGAAAATGACTGTTTCAACATGTTGTGAGCCATCTTCCGCCGACTATATTTAAAGTACAGTAACCTGATCATTAGTAGAAAACCTGCACATCTTATTTTAGATAAAATAAACTATATAGAACCATTTATTTAAAAGTAAAAATGAAAGAAAATAAACTCGTTTTTAGATAAGTACAAAATTATTTAAATATGTACAGAATATGATCATTGAATACACAAATTTCGTGGAATTGGCAAGATTCCAAATTGTTTCTGGATCTGTGCAAAATATTTGGGCCTTTCCGTTTGGTCATTGCATAGTATGATCTTCTTCTGTTTCAGCAGATAAATTAGATAGATAATAACCCCAATAACTAAAAAGAAAAATATTTAGCTTATAACTAAAAAGAAAAATATTTATATTATAGTGGAGTATATATTATTTGTATTAGTAAATACTAGCCTACTGCTCAATTTGAAAAACGGGATTTTCGGGCTTTAGTGAATAACTTTTCCAAAGCTCTCGGATTTATCTATTTTTTCTGTAAACTAAGAACTATCATTCATAATAATAGCTTTATAACAAGAGTTAAATACCGTTTTCAGCCCTAAAAAGGGCTCAAAACGGGCTTTAGCCTACAACTATTCTTAAAAGCTGAATCCGAGGGCTTTGGTAAAAGTTATTCACTAAAGCCCACAAAGCCCATTTTACAAAACGAGCAGTAACGCTCATCTCTAGTAAATACGGCCTTTTCCACAAACCAGCCGGATACCGGGCCAGACTGGAGGTTAACGTAACCCTGCTTATAATGGCTTTCAATTTCAAATAATAAACACTACATGTAAATTTATATAATATAAGTTTAATATAAAAGATGAATCTCGCAGTTGCCGGCCATTAAATTACTCTATCAACAAAATTTTTATATTAGCCTTCAATTCGCAAGTGTTTAAGTGGGTTTCGCTCAGTTTCTTGGCCCGGCCTGGGCCAGACCGGCGGGCCTAAGGCAGGCCCATTGCCGTTCTGCGCCTGCTAAAATCCATTTCTCAAAGCCCTGTCCCGTCCGGCCCGATAACAGATCTGTTGGTTACTATGTTTTATAAATAACAATAGTTTAATGCTATATTATATAAATTACTTACGTTATATTAAAAAGACAATATGTTGTAGGGAAGAATATAGCACTATAAAAATCGACAGTTTCTGGCCGAAGCGGACCGAAATTTCTCCATTTTCTTCTTAAAGTAGTCATAAATGAAGATTGTTTCTTTTTATTTTTAGTAATAGCTGCGAATGTTTCTTCTAATTCAAGATCATTTGCAGATACTGGAACCTATAAAGATACGCTCTAATGATAAATAATAACAATGGAGCAGACTTACTTGACTGTTTCGAAGAGAATTTATACGTTTGTCAACCCAAAACTAAAATATAAATATATTATTATTATTATTATTATTATTGAGAAAATAAGATTTTAAAGAGTTTTGATTCTAAAGAGCATATTTGTTTATTGATTTCTTTTAGAGAAATAGTCTTATTGAATACTTATAATCAAGTTTTACTGGCTAATTTTGCTTAGATTTTCGTTCTGTCAGAGCAATTTTCAACAACATTTTTTACCATTCTACTATTACTCTTGAATCGGACTATAGAGCTGTTAGACCAGCCCGGCCGGCCTGCTTTTTTGAGGCCGGGAAAGGGCATAAATTATGGTTTTTCAGGAATTAAAAAGCAAAATTTGGATATGTTTGAAAATTTTCTTTTGAAATAACGATTTATTAGCACATGGAACCCATTTAAAAACTACAAATCATAATGTTTAGGAGTGGTGTGTAATCTGCGTGTTACTTGCACGTTCCCTGCAAGTTTCTAGCCAGTAATTTTCCAGTAAATGGCGGTTCTTACTTGTCTGAGTTCCAGATGGGGGCTTGACTGCATTCCTTTCCACGAGAATTCTTCGTCTTCTTCTGTTTTTTCTTTTTTCTTTTTTATTTTCGGCGGCAAACCCTCGTTTCTCGACATAAAACCAACAACGGCCAATTCTAATAGTGAAAGGAATATAAACAACATTCCGCTATAATTAAAATATAATTATTTAAATAATTATGTATTATATTATATTCGTTATATATTTATTATTTAAGTTATGAAAAATATTTGGCCCGGCCCAGTAGCATCATTTTCAGCTACAACTAACTAGGCCCCACTATTGCGAAATCCCAAATTTTTTATCAAAATTAGAAAATTTTAAGAATTATTGATCGGTTTCGAAATTGAGGGCCGGCCCCCTTTTCAAAAAAGTACCGCCCGGCCCGTATTTTTGTCAACCCCGCCCACAACTAGGTTTCCAGTGCCTTAGCCCGGACAGAGGGCGGTGTTAAATAAAATAAATGTATTCCTAAATAAAAGACTTGAAATTAAAATACTTTGCTACGGTATTGTTAATCTCTTTTTAATCTAACCTTAACATCCATACATCAATAGCTTTTACATAAGATACTCTTGGTAGATTCCTTATTATATTACCGAATTGAAATGTCATTGCCAGTAATGAATTAACACCTAACATTGTACGTGCAGGAATAGCCCTAAACATAAACAATTATTAATTAAATTAAATATAATAAATAAGTTAACATTATCTTGCTTAGTGTAGGATTAGCATTGGTATTATTAATCATACTCCAAGACAATATAAATGTTATCTTATTCTATTCATTTCTTGCTTAAAACCGTAATATTATATGTTAGAAAGCTAATAAATATGTAATAAAATAAAATAAAGTTATTTGTTTTGCAGATAATTGGCTAGTAGTATGCCAGTAGCAAAATACTGCCATCTATATTTATCATAAGGCTTTGTTCGGGCCAGATGGCAATACAAATACAAATAAACCGGTAAGACAAAAGTATAATCGGTATTCCGTAAGGTGGTAACCTATTACTATCAGTTAGTCCTTTAAATTCTCAATTGCGCCTCATAAAATTAGCTCCATATGTATAAAATAATTAAAATAGTCATACCTAGGTCCTAAATAAAAAGATATCCATGATATAACAATGGTAACCATAGTAGGTATATAACCTTGTAATATATACCAACCATATCTTCTTTTAAATACAAATGCTACTGTTAATTCATCCCACCAACCAGCAGGATACATCTAAACACAAAGCATTAACCTAACTGTCTGCTCCAATATATGTTATCAAAAGATAAGTAATATTTATTCTTCTTAAACTGAACAAAGAAAAAGAGTTGTTTTTAATAAGAATAAATAGCCATTTCTAACATTCCATTTAATATAATACCGCCTCGATCCACCATATTCAAATGGTAGTCGAGCTATTGTTAGAGACGATAGTATAGTCTGCAACAAGAAAAAAGGCTACAGGGTGCGGTGTTATAAAGGCTTTCAGAAATTGCTCAATTTTCGTCGAA
>JAQGAV010000647.1:0-29138 GCA_034691345.1 Phasmarhabditis papillosa
TGTAATCAGTACTAGTAAGGCTACATAACAACATCACAAAATATACGAAAAGCCAAAGTCTCAATTTTGGGTGCCGGTCCCTACCGTATGAGACATATAATCTATAACAAACAAAAGACTTCAGTGCGCGGTGGTATATATAGTTTTTCTGGACATGATACAAAATAAACCTAGTACAATACTATTTTTCCAACAACAACCAAAAAAATGTGCATCGAACCATATAATGAAACTTTAATTTTGCAACAGAACGAGCGATTTTTGAAATCTTAAACAATACCGCTCAATGCAGTCTTTCTTGTTATGGACTATAACAAGAAGATGAATAGAAATTATTTGATTTGAACAACCATTTTAAAACTATAAGAGTTATATACTGAATATATTGTTTATTAACCTTTATGTATATTATTATTTATTACTTCTAGGTCTTTTTGACATGGCTGCTTTGGGTGTAAACACTATCTTTACTGGTTATTTATGGATAATTGGTGGTTCTTACTGTATTCATCCTAATATTATTTATGCAGCTGGAGCTTGTGCTATTGGTATATAATGTAACTAATAAATATAACTCGATCAACTGGCCTTTAATAATGCTTGTGGCAATCATGGAACGTGTTATGAATAAGCCAAATGGCGGCATGTTTGCGCCCCATATTTTGCGCTCCGGCACCTGAACTTGCTTATATATAACATGTGCGATGTTGATACTAAGACGGCACTAATACGCCGAATTTTGTAAAATTCCGTGTTGTATAATTATTAAGCACAGATTTCTAAGCCTAATTTGGAAATAAAATGTTTAATGATTAATTGATAAAAAGCTTCAAACATCATCATATTCAAACTTCCGAGGCTCAAAGTTCAACAACAAAATATACTGATCCGCAAGTCACAACCAAATAGGGATTCCTTCACGAATGCACCGTTAAATTAATTATTATTTCAGGTATGTGGTGCGGTACTTGTCTTAATTGTCTAATACTTGTTCTAAGTAGAGTTATTGATTTGTGGAAGCCTCATATATATGAAAGGGTAGGCTATTAACAGGATGCTTCAATCACTCTCAACGCTTCTAGCGCAGTGTTGTGGGTAGCAGCGGTGTTATATTAACATTAATGGAAAACGGTGGATTGTGGACCTTTTCCGCAAAAGAACATTCATTTTTTATTTAACAACGCTGCTCCGCAGGTTACATTGTTGAAACCTAACTGACGGCTCGTTGCCCCTTAAGGAAACGGGACAGAGCAAATTCAAAAGGTGAAATCTTGATGCTCATATAAAGGTTTATTTTGTCAAGCAATTTATGTTAATTTATATATCATTAGAAAGGCCGTAGCTCAATCCTTTGCAATGAATTTTTCGAATGATTCGTTTAAGGTTTTTCAGTGAAAAATGAACTATAATTTTAAAATGAGTGCTCAGTCCTTGAACGCCACTGTCCCCGTTGGTGAGCCGTGAACTGTTGATAGAGACTATAGTTGTTATTCTTTTTCAGTTCTTTGCTGGTTACCGTACCTTTTTCTTCCTTATTCTTCCTATTTTATATACTTTATATTTTATATTACTAACTCCTCCACTCACTTTTCATATTGAATTTGACATTCAACCCATTCCTTGCCCCGGATTCACTCGATGTGGTTAGTAAATTATTCAATCGTATGGGTCCCGACTTGGCTTTAAATTTTCATTGGACCACAAACTTTTGAGAAACAACTTTCTATTGGTTCAAAGACTGGATGTTCTCAGAAAGTACTGTACTAAAAGATAAAATAAAGGAAATCGGATCTTGTTTGAATTGCCCAAAAGACTGCAAGAGCTATGTTTTAGGCGCAGAATCTTAGGGAGATGCGGTGTTATATAAAAACAATGTAGTTTTAAACAAAAGGCTTCAGATTCACCGATTTTTATTCACTTTAATACAACACCGGTTCTCTCCTCTGGCCGTATTATAGAAACGCCCGGGCAGTTTTTGACTGTCCGAGCACTTGTAAATCGTTGCCCGGACAGGCTAAAAACTGCCCGGGCACCCACCCGGGCGTTTCTATACTTAGACTTCTATTCCGGCCACGGGATACCGCACTGTAAACCTATCACTTGATATAGTCTATATCTCGCGAAACAATCAAGATGGTCAAGTTGTATTCCTATAACTATGTTTGAATTAGTTTACTATTCTTTTTCAGTATGAAAGTACTCCCCATACAGTAAATAACCTCGGTGTTGTTGTTGTTACAACACTTCTTTATGCTCTTTTATGTACTATTCTTATTAGAAAATACAAAAATGCCACTGGTAGCAGTGTTAGTTGGGCACAGAAATCGGTAAGTCATATCATATCGGATTGATATTCTTTGTTATAGTCAGCGCCGAGAGTAACAATGGAGTGTCACTTGCGTGTTTATAGGATTTTTAACACCGCACTTGCAGGCAAATTGCACGCACGTACTTGCAAAGTCTAATATTGAACAGAGAGTAGAGGCACCATGCTGGCGCTGTGCTCGCAAATGATGCTCAGATGAGTGTTGAATTCTTAACACTCCATCATTACCCGTGGCGCTGACTTTATCTTTGCCTACTTGCAGGGGCGGGAATGAACAGGTTCGACTTTCAAAAAACCGGCTCACGGCCTGCCCGGTGATCCCACACCCTCACTTGTATATATAGTTCTGCCAACAAAAACAACTAAACCTCCTCTTAAATTCAAGAATAAGCTACGGCAGTGGGAAGTTATGCAGGATCTTAAAGAATAATTTCCAAAACACATGGTTTCAATTGACATGAAACCTATAGTAGGTTCCAAAACCTAAACTACATTGCGCCGTCCTCATACTATGCGCTGTGTCTCTCGCCCGAAGAGAGGGAAGGCATGTTCCAGCGAAATTGAGGGCAAATTTTCTAACACCGCGCATCGTATGAGGCCAGCGCAATGTAGTCTAGGTTTTGAAACAGATTATATATACGGGTACTATCAGAAGCTTTCTAGAATTTTCACCGCTTCCATAGTTCCCACATATAAATTGTTCTCTTTCTAGATGATAATACAGTGTTGTCTAATGTGTACAGCTAATCTAATAGCAGCTACTCTTTGCGTTTATGTACAATTCTTTCCGGTACCACAGTTTCTTACTTATTTCTTGCATTTTTGTTGGATGATGGGACACGGTACGTTAAAATTAAAATCTCAAATTGAATTTCAGTAGGTATGAAGAAATCGATTATCGTTTATTTTCACACAACACCGCTGCTCCATAAGATAAGGCGCCAGAAATGAGAAATCTGAGAATTTATACCCAAGAACTTAGCTTATAGCTTAATTAAGTTATACGATAAACTAAACCGAATGAACAATAAACTCTTGTTCAGCCCTGCCCGTTTATGTTTACTTAACAATGAACCGTTCTATACAGAAGAAAGTCTTCCGCAAGCTTCCTTACTTTAATAGAAGGTTTCCATCAACTCTAGCACATGTATCACAAGTATCTAGTGCTAAAACAAGAACACAGACTAATTGAGCCAACTGAATACATTTTAATAACTAGAACCCAATGCAGTATAGTCAGCGCTGAGAGTAATAATGAAGTGTCACTTGCGTATTTATCGGATTTTCAAACCGTACCTCCAGGCAAATTGCACGCGCATACTTGCAAAGCACAATATTGAACGGAGAGTAGCCGCCAGATGCTGGCGCGGTGCTCGCAAAAGGAGCTCAGACGACTCGTCTTCAAATTCAACGCTCGTCTGAGACGAGCGTTGAATTCTTTGCACTGCATCATTGCTCCTGGCGCTGACTATACAGAATTATGGTTTTTTCTAATACCAATCTTTGAAAAATTAATTTGAACTTTTATAAATCTAATTTTGTACCACTTTTCTGTTTGAGTATATGCAAGCAACTATTATATAGTCTGTTTCAAACCCTAGACTGCATCGTGCGGGCGTTGCTCGATGCGCGGGTTGGCAAATTTTCATTTAAAAGGATATTTATTGCCCAATTATTCAACTTTTTGAAGGCAAAATTTGCAACACCGCGCTTTGCGCTATGCCGGCGCGATTTGGCCTAGATCATGAAACATAATATAATTCATTCTTGAGGCAACGTTTTCTTTTTTCCAAAAATTTTATAAATAACTCTCGTGTTTTAGAGCTGATCTCAGAAAAATAAGTGTGACTTCTTAATTTTAATGTTATTTAACTATATTGATATTATAATGCAAATTCGAATAAATTTTATTTACTGAAAATGTTAAGATGTACGTTGTTTATGTATAGAAACAAGTCATAAGGTGAACTATAAAATAAAACACGAATAAGTTCACCGAGAAAATTTCTATTCTATTAATATTAATGGTATAGATGTATGGTTAAATAGGGACTTCCAGAACACACAACCGTCAAGAAAGGTTTTGAACGGAGAGTATTGGCAACCGCCTTGAAAATGACTTCAAATCTTACTCGCAAATAAGTTTTATAGTATTTTAAAAAAGTATTCAAATGCATTTTATTTCTTCTATCACTCGTATCACGCAATAGTGGTAGATTTCTTCGAGGCAGGGCTCCGGCCATTCATGCTGGAATCTTCTGCGCAAAGACGGCTCCTTTCTAACATTCAGTCTAAGGGTGCACGCAACATGGGATAAATACGCTGTTAGTTTTCCAAGCAACAAATAATAAAAAGTTTTACGAATAATGATTTTTAGTATGGAATAGTATAGGACAATCTTAGTGAAAAGTCTATAAGATAAAGGTTAATTAAATCATGGCGGCATTCAGTACAAGCTCTATTATGTTTTCTCTTGTAATAACCGTTCTATTCTATCTTTTAAATCGAATGTTTTAAGCTAATTTTAACTAGAAGATGCCTTGGTACAGTGGTTAGAAGCTTCGATAAGCTGTTTCAGAGGATTCAGAAGCTTCCAATGGACGAAACATATGATAAGTAAGGGTTTCGTTTGTCTTCCGTAGTGTCAGTTAAATGGATATGATTAGAATATTCACTTACACTCTAAACAAAACTTATAATTTTTTAAGGGCGTGGAAGCCCCGTGGTTAGAAGCTTCGTCTCGTAAGCTAGAAGATGATGTTTCGATTCCCCCCGTTGTTAGAATCCTCCGTACGCTAGGTGTTTTGCTATGGACTTCGTCTCACATCTTTGCTGCAAACATCAGCGATCTCGTGTTTCGTACAATGAATAATAAATATGAAGTTAGTGCATTTAGCAAGAAATTGTATATATACAAACTTTATTAAAACTTGAAAATATTACGTTAAACTAAAATAAAAAAATTGTTGAGATGAAATGGTTTTTGTGAGATCAACATATTAAAGCGGATTTGCAAGGTTAATAAAGTATTCTTGACAAATATATATTTTTTGCATAGTCCATTTCAAAACCTATATTCTACACGCTGTGAGTATGTATCTCGCGGTAGTGTAAAATGTTGCCTTCAAATGTTCTCTCGCCAGAAGAGAGGGCAGGCATTTCCCACGAAATTAGAAGGCAGAATTTTACAACACCGCGGGATAAATAAATACTCTCAGCGGGTGTAGTTTAAGTTTAGAAACGGACTATATATATATACAATACAAAAGTTACAATACAGCATAACTATATATTCATCGACCTTAATAAGAATACTATATTTCAAATGTATGTTGATGTGTATGCGTAGAAAGAGATTCAATCTTGTGAAGAGACTTTTTTGGTAGAAACATTGCCAAAACCTCATAGCGAATAGTTCGGTTAAGAGTTAGATATACGAAGACTGGAATTCCTAAAATATATAAATATAGTTCATCTCAAGACCTAGGTGCAGTGTTATAATAAATGACTGTACTTTTGGAGAAAACGCACCACCTCGCCCCATTTTACATTTTTATTCATTTTTATAACACTATATATAGTATCATTCAATAGTTATAATTTATGCGTATTTTTTGTAAGTTTGAGTATATTTCCATTTTTGAAACCTTTCGGAGCCATTCCAACGAGTTTCTTTTTCACACTCCATTATTACTCATTGAATCGTTGTATATAACGGTTACTAGGATAGAAGTTCCCCTTTATAGCAGCAAGTATGGTGTTTTTGTTTATTATATCATTTATAATACTTCTCTAATCGGATAGAAGAGTAATAACACCATTTACCCTCGGTATCAGTCCTCTAATCGGGCCGGATTGGGTCTTGTAAAGAATGGACAAGACGAAGACTCTACTTGACGTCAAAAAGTCACTATTATTGTTTACTCAGGTTATGAAGCGGAGGTCGAGGGTTCAAATCCTCCTCTAAGCATTTAGTTTTTCTATTTTTGTATGAGTTCATCATGGTAATAAAACACTATATCCAAAGAACTATTATTACACTGCAAAATACGATTTGAAGTGTTTTACCATATATTATTAGGTGTATAGCGTAGTATCCTGGTGAGCAGCGGTGTTATATAAAAAACCTTTTATTAAATAGTACATTTATGTTTATTTAACACCGCCTCTACCCAGGATGCTAAGATAGAAATCTAGCTATTGATACAGACTATATGACCTAATTGTTTTATAAATATTTCTTTACTTACCATGGCCTGCCATCCAACATAAATGACCAATAAGAATAAGAGACAGTGGAGTCGGAAAGAATTGCATATAAACATAAATAAGAGAAGCAACTAGATTAGCACAACAAATAACACAAGATTGTAAAACTGTCTAAAAAGAAAGATAAGGTTGTTTAGTTAACATTATTTATATATTTAAGAGTTACATTTTGTTAAGAGAGATAGGCTATTATCTTTTTTACGGCAAAGAAAATCTTTGTTGGGCACTACGATTGCACATTGGGCCTAATCTAGCCTAGCCAGTTTGAAGATTTGAATGAAGGCAACAGCCTAACACTTTATAAAAATTGTACTGCCTGTCGAATGAGTGACATGAGGTTGGGAAATTGAGTCGTTCCACAAATCCACGTAATCATTTATTTGTTCTTCAATCACTTTGCTTAATTTGCGAACATTTATACATATATAGTCTCATTCGAGAGTAATAATGGAGTGTTAAAAAAGATTCTCGTTGAAAATGACTCTAAAAGTATTCGAAAACCGAAAATATACGCAAAATTTCCTTAAAATACGTAAGTAACACTCCATTATTTATTTTGAATCAGACTATACTAATTGTGCATTTCCCTACATTGGGTTGTACTCATCGCAGTCGCAGCGGATGAGGAAGCTCGGCAAGTTAGGATCGATGAACGGGATTACGTTTAACAAATCTTCCCTATTACCTCTTAGAAGACTAACTTGGTAGATTAACTATATCATAAAGCATACCGATTTCTGTGCCCATGATATTCCTCCTGTGGTATAATGAGAGAACTTAGTAACAAGAACATAACAAAGAAATCCATATAAACAACAAGTGACTACTACTACAGTTAGATTATTTATTGTATGAGGATAATTGTAGAACTAAAATAATAATAGATTAAATTAAACTAAACTTTTATAATCTAAATGTTAAATAAGAAGAGGAAAAGTTCTTGTAAATTTGTGTTTCATTTCAATTCAACTAGAAAATTGGTAACTTGCCCCAAGTTTCAAAAAAGGTTGTTAGTGCGGACTAGTGATGGGCGGCTATGAACGTTCCGAATGACCCGGTGCCTGTACCGAGAGCCGAGCCCATCGCTGCACACCATTGCTGGTTACCGGCCCGGCCTGAGCCGGCCTGTAATTTTAGAAGTCAGGTCGGGCCGGGCCGGGCGGATAACCAGCTCTGGTGCGCACCGCCGCTCTGAAATTCTCAAGTAGAAGTTATAAAATTACCAATTCAGCGTCCTCTTTGTTAATAAATGGATCAAAGAACCACGAATGAAGTGCAGAATTAAATAGAATTGGAGTAGTACAGAAGAAGAAATAAAGAGTGTAAACAACTGTAGCAGCTAAAAGAATATGAATACGATGACCACCAAAGATCTAAAAATACATTTAGCAATTACAGTCGGATTGCAGAGTAGTATTATGAGAGCAGCAGTGTTATATAAAAAGAAAGGAACTCATGAATTGCGGGCCTTTTCTTCAAAAGTACGGTCATTTTTTATATAATCATTGACTATTCCGCGTTTTCGCGCGCCATTGCTCGGCCGCGCTCCAATAAAATTTGCAGTTCGTACCGTACTCCCTAGCATAAGCCTTGGCCGCCGACTATAGTCCCACCGTATGAATTTACACTTGCTTAATAATGTTTTTTTAATTTCTAAATACTTATACTTTGGTCTCAAGGGTGCCTATTATCAAAACATATGGTCACTATAGTTGACTCTTTGATCTTAAGATCAAAGTCTTCCCACTTCACATGTATTTTTCGTGTCTTTACTAACCTTCGGCATTAAATGCGGTTTCCACAATTCGATCAATCGATTTATTACAAGATAAAAACAGTTAAGACATGCACCGCACCATAGACCTAAAGAAAATAGAAAACTTACCGAAAATCATTTTTCATGCAGTTATAATCATATTTAGAGCGGAGTATAGCCTGCACCGCCGTGTTTTAGACTGTATTAAGAACTAGGTTGGCAGCGCGGTATCTTGGTGAGAAACGGTGTAATATATAAGTGAATATACTTTTGAAGAAATGGCTCCTAAATCGGTTTACCATTAATTTTTATATGACACCGCTTCAACCAGGATACTGTGCTGAAGCCTAGCTCTTGATTCGATAAAAACTTCGTCCAAGCTATTATAGTCGGATTAAAAACGAATAATGTAGTGTAGAACATAATTTTCAAGCCAAAACTACTTGTACGCAATGGCGTTTGCCTTGTAAATAATTTTCGGCACTATATTATTCGTTTGAATCCGGCCATACTTGTGAACTTTAAACTTGTGGGAACCAAACTACACTACTTTGTTATGAAATAAGTAATTATTTTACTTAAATAGTTTAATTATTTAACACCGCTACTTTCAAGAATAATTAATTATTCGGTTAACTTACTGACGCCTATTGATCCACTGATATAGATAAGATTAGGATATAGACAATATACAGCCCCAAATAAATATAGATAGCCAGTTACTAATGAATTTATCATTATTGCTAACATATCATAGAAACCTGTAGGAAACTTATTAGTTTTATTATTTTAATTTATTAATAATTATAAGTTTAATGATTGTATTTTGGATGTCCCGTAACATGTAGATGTTTATCTGTTTTGTGCGGAGTCTGATTGTAACAACTTCATTGAGTCATCAATTGTAGTTCATTCCCTGTTCACCTATTCAAGTGTTTGTAATTTATTTTAAAATTATTTCTTAAACCTGATGAACTGTTAACTTTATTGTACTATAGTCAGATTCAAAAGCAATACCGCTGTGTAGACTGTGTATTTCGTCAAACTTGCTTTCGGTCTGCCTTACTCAGACAAAATATTGCAACACTCCTGCAAAACCCAATTTTATATTACTTTTGAATCCGACTATCCAAACATCTGATTTCTTACCTAATGCAATCATAATCTGATAACAAGTATGTTTTCTAAATTCAGCTCGTAACATTACCTTCATAACGAGAACATAGAGGGTCTGAAACACAAACGACTCAACAATCCTGGACAATTTATTTTTAATTTCTCCTTGATTTACTCATTTTACTCGACCGTGACCATTTGGGATCATTTATAATTTGTTTCTTAACCTCGACTGCATTACTGTCGGACTGTCGTCCTTAATTGCGCGGTCTTGCAAAGTTCAAAGAACTGCGAAATTTATAATTTTAGTGAAAATACATTTTGTAACACCATTCGGTGTGGTCAGAGTATAGCTTTCTTTTGTGACTGAGAGACCTATTTTCTGTACTTTTTGTACTTTGTGGAGATACACAAAGGGAAGGTCTTTATTATTAAAGTAATTTCAAATATTATTTATTATTTTTTTACCTCAGTAATCAATCCATATACAATATAGCTAATACCCATGTGTATACTAACTTGCCCTGTCTGACGCCAATCTTCGAGACTCAAACCACTTTCGCTAGAAATATAATTATTGTTTTAAAATATAAATATCTTTATACTCTTTCAAAACTTCAAAATAGTGTCCACAACTTTTGTGGTAGCTGTTTTTCTCAATTTCAAAGTACTTATAGTCTTCTCCAAGAGTAAAGAAGCCGTGGTTCCCGCGTCTGTTTTCTATTTTCTTCACCGCGCCTGCAGGCAAAGTCTGCGCCCTGCGCTGGCAACTGCAACGTTGGCTGTAAAGTATTCGCAGAATGCTCGCCTTCTGCTGGCAAAACAGACTCATACCAATATAGATTTCTTAATGTTCGAGATAAAGAAGGCAATTCCGTCATGAGCTTAGGGGCGAAACGGAATTGTACTTCAATATTAACACTTTTGTTGCTCGTTTTGTCCTTCTCTAAATTAATTAACACGGCCTCTTTATTCTTGAAATCGACTATATATATCCCAGGTTTGGTAAAGAACAATGGGTCGGCACTTTCTAACCATGATTCAACCCAAGAGTCAGGGGGTTGACCCATTGTTAGAAAGGGCCGGTAAAGGGTGCTATACCTTATGATATCTCTTACTTAGGATATTTGGAATTTTTCAAGAATGAGAAAAATGTATCACCCATTTTTGAGGCCTTTTGTTACCTGCAATTATAATGGGGAATCCCCTCGGCGCTGCCATATTGTATAAAACGTTCCATTACCCTAAACACATAATTTTACTCGGTCGACTATAGTTTTATTCAAGAGTAATAATGGAGTGCTAAAAAAAAAGAATCTCATTGAAAATGGCTCTGAAAGTATTCGAAAACCGACAATATACGCAAAATTTCCTTAAAATACGCAAGTAACACTCCATTATTCATCTTGAATCAGACTATATTAGCAAAAGAATAGAACAGCAATAAAAATAACACTCAGTCTTTGGGTGTACGAACTATGAGATAAATAAGCTGCTGGTTTCCCAAGCCTTCTGCAGCTACGGGGAGTCGAACACACAGCCTAAGATCCTCACGGATTCTTAGACCGTTGCTCTATTCACTAGGCTAAAGCTCACTAATTGTAAGTATGATATTATTCCTCCGTATTTACTATATTTCCATGTTTAATCGTTTATCTTCTTATGTTTTCATATTTTTAAACATGTCTATTTCCTAATTTCATTTTGTCATTAGTTTGTGGTCACTTGTTCGTCTTATCTTTTATTCGCATTGGGTCAATTTTAGTCCTTTATGTTATCAGTGGGGCGCGACCCCCACTGGACAAATTATAAAACCAAATTAGAATTTGCTAGTTTAGATTTAGATCCAAAATGTAGATTGCTCGTCCAAAGTTCCAGAACTTCCATAAGCTATGGAGGTTCAGTATATATTCTATATAGTCCACGGCAAGATCTCATGTTTTTGGAAACGGTAGACACCCCCATATGAACCACAAAATAACGCTGAATTAAGTGTATACTTTGTAGATAGTAAGAGCAGGCTTTCCAACCAAAATTCGAACGAAAAGCGGTGATTGATAAAATCAATGTATTTTTGAGGAAAATTCTCACAATGTAACCGGTTTTCATTCATTTTTTGTATATCACCGCTGCTCTGAAAACCTATCTCCTGAATCTTACCAAATTTTTAAACTTTTGTAAAAACTGCACTTAGGTACTTTGTATGTTGTTTTTCGCATGTTTTCAGTGTAAACTTGTCGTTTACAAGGCTATAGCTATTGCACAACGTTGAAACATAAAAAATGCATATAAATATTCGATTTTGCCGTATAAATTCATTTTATTCTTTCATATTTTATCTTACTTAATTCTTTTTAGCACCGCAACTACCGTATTCCCGGTGGTGGACTGCTTCTTTTACTCTGATTTTGTTAGTATAGCTTGTTGCAATAGCTTCATCTCTACATATCTTGGAAAGAGGCTGCATTATTAAAATGACTGTACTTTGAAAAAAAGCTCCCAATCAACCGATATCCATTAATATTAATTATACACCGCTCATCTCCATAATACTGTGCTAGAAGCTTATTGTTAGCTCTTGCCACAGACTATATAACTTTGCACCTAAACTTCCGTATCTTCCATTTAATAGTTCTAAATCACTACAATCAAGTGTATTTATCGACTGATTTCATGCAGCAGCGCTCTATCATTCATTATTATCCCTTTTACATCACTAGAAATCCCTTCTTTATATCTTAAATTCTCCTAAAATACCGTATATTTCGCTTAAATTTCACTCTTTTCGGTTCAATTTTGGCTTTATGTTAGCCATTTTATCCATTATCGACGCCTAAAAACACAAAAAGTTCCACTTGGCAGCGAATTTCCGCGGTGCGGTGTAAAAAACACCACTGTGGTGCTAATAGAGCCGTTGTGGCATGCCATTCTGTACTTTGCGTACATTTTTATATAACACCGCATCTCCCCAAGATACCGCGATTGTTACAGACTGTATACAAATTCTTTTAAGTTAGAATCCTTGCTTTCGGCGCGGTGTGTTTCTGGAATAAGTGGATAGAAATAACAATATCTTTAAGCTTCTAGTTATTGTATCACCGCTGCCCAGATTACAGCGCGAATATATATATAAACCGAATATTGAAACGGACTATATATATAAGTATATCATCTATATCTATTTATATTATTGTGTTTTCGTCATTGGGGGTAAACCCGCTTAGGCTATTGCACAACGTTGAAACACACCAAAATACATATAAATAATCGATTTTCCTTTACAAATACACTTTTAATACCCAACTATCTTATCAAAAACAGGAACAAATTGTCTTTTTGTTAGTAATTTTAGTGATTATGTTTATTTATAACTTTTTAAATGTTGTAAAGTCACCTTAAGACTATCTTATGTCCATAACTGGAAGATTTTCTTCGCTAGCATCCGGGTTTACATAAACCTTAAACAGTTGGTTTAGCTTTTATTCGCAACCTTTGGGGCGCAGTGGCTCAGTCGTTAGAAGCTTCGCCCCATAAGTTAGAGGTCGATGGTTCGATTCCTCCCGTAGACAGAATACTCCGCACGCTAAGTTATTTTCTATAGAGTTAAGGCTAATTAAATTAGCCCCGTCTCATATCTTCCTAACTTCGCTTTATGCCTATTTTGACTCTTTGTTTTTGTAAATAGTAATTGTATTTTGACCATTGTTTTTCGATTTTAATTCCCTAACAGTTTAAATTGTTGTTTATTTTCTATTGTTACAGTGTAAAGATGTTCCGCGTTCGAAGCGCAATAGAACTATCGCGACGTTTTGTTTCTGGAAAGAATATTAAGGATTATGGATTAAAGGTAAGTTAAGATAATAGATACTGTGGTTCCGCCAGTTATAGTCTGGGTACCTGGAGCCGAGGGGCCCAAAAATTTCACGCCTGACGCGGCTGTACATGATTTGATAAGAATCTAATCATAATTTGTGAAAAAAAGATTGTTTCAACAGTTATTTGTCTTGCAAGCTATACTCGGCGGACTAATCGCTTACAGCCATAGGAATAAAAAATTGGAATTAGAGCTCAGATTGCTCTATTTGCTCTAATAAGATCTACTAACCATACGTTTGCAATTCGTACCGTAACCCCTTGCAAGCGATTAGTACACCGACTATAGGTAAAGAGATAATATCCGCGAGACTGTGTTACCTAATCAAATATAGTCTCTTTCACAAGTAAAACGACAGTGTTAGCTAATTAATAAACCCTTTTTGGATGAAAGTAACTTTTTCATAAAAATAACAGGAGACACGGCTTCTTTTTGGTTGAACAACATTATACTTTATTTTCCCAAGTAATAGTGAACAGCCAAAGACTTTCACTGTTTGGTAATAGGCGCTTGAAACTTCGAAATTTAAAATTGCGCTGTATCTTAGCAAAGGTATAGCCGTTATTTGGGATTACAGTAAATTGTATATAAGTCTAATAGTCTAACCATAAGTTCAGCAGAACAAAAGCAAAAGTAAAAAATAATATAATAATAGTGTTTAGAATACAAGAAAAGCCTCTTCGGTAACGGCCGCTGCCGTACCAGCAGTTACTCCAATCAGTTCTGTAAATGCAGTACCAGTAAGAGATCAAGATGGAAACTTTAGGCAAGCTACCATATTTGGCAAGCAATCCGCAGCCAGCGGGTCAGGCAGTCTGGAAATTTATTGACCTCGGGTCTGGCCAACATTTGCGTTTTCAAATTTGCTAAAAACAAACAAAGTAAATCGAGAATCCTGTTAAGCGAACTAGCGAAAACCTTTAAACTTCAAACTAACAAAGTACTTCAACCACAAATTTAACGAAACTTATTTTCAGTACCAAATCCCGTTCTAAGCACATGTTGATCAACAGTCGAGCTGAGCTAAAGAAGGCTCAGAGAATCGTAGTTAAGTTAGGAAGTGCAGTTATTACAAGAGAAGATGAATGCGGATTAGCACTAGGAAGACTAGCTAGCATTGTAGAACAGGTATCTTAGAAAGAATTTTTAATTAACTTTGGGTATGTTTGGGCCGGACCATGATCCGAATAGTAGTTTAATTGTAAAGGAATTCGGTGAACGGGCCAACCCGGGCTAATTTTCGAGCAGTAGGCTCGAGGAAAGAGGAATTCCTACCAGTTGTATTCTTTAGTAGAGGAATAGGAATATGAGTGAATCATTCATTAGTAAAAACCTCCCCTTATATAGGAACGGTAACGAGTATTAACTAGAGATCATATTCTTATACTTGGTTCTTCTGGTTAGAGAATCCAATAACCCATACCACCCATGGGTGACTTATTACTTTCAAACCAATGGTAAACTTTGATTTTGATTGCAACGGGTCTGATTGGTCAGCGCAGTCCTATACATAATTTAGAGCACTGAGTACAAAAATATTTGAAAGTTTATTTTCTCTTTTATTTCACTCTGGTGTAGGAGAGTTGTGAGGTGTCAAAAACCTTCTGGTTACAAACAAATTCAAATTGAAACCGCTTTTTGCCGTTGTTTTTATTCACTATCAGGGGGTCAAACTGACCGTATTTGCGTATTCGAAAAGATAATAAAATAGATAAAGAGAACACAGAGAACAACTAAGGGAATGGGGGTTCCGTGTTAAGAAGATGCGGAATGAATAAGGGATCAATTAAAATATAGATGTATGGAAAATATTATAAACATTTCAAATGCTTTTATAGTCTGTGGACTAATCGCTTGTAAGGGTTACGGTACGATGACGAGTTTTCTTTTAGGTGGCCGAGCTACACGCATCTGGACGACAAATGTTGATTGTTTCTTCTGGAGCCGTTGCTTTCGGAAGACAGAAGTTAAGACAAGAGCTTGTTATGAGTATGAGTATGAGACAAACACTAAAGAGGTAAGAAACAATGGAGCAGAATCTAGGCAAATTTTTTTTTTTTTTTTTTTAGAAGGTTACAATTAGAAATTTCCCTCCCTGAATCAGGGAGGGAAATTTGGTCCTAAAACGGTTCATTAAATCGGTTACAGTGATGGTAAGCTGGTTCGAACCTTTTGCTAACTATTACCGAATATGACAATTGGATAAATATATATAAAAATACCATTTTTTGCCCATCATTTAAAAAAATTAGTCTAATTGAACATAATTCCTTGAAATAGGGGGAAATGATTGCAAAAGTATTACACGGACGTGATGCCAGTGTTCATGCGCATGAATTTTGATTTCCGAGTTTTGCAGCGCCAAATTGTTTTAAACGAAACAATTATGTTTACATCAGATATTCATTGAAGTTAAATTGTTTATAAGAATAGATTCTTTTGTTATTTTGTGTTAGAAAAAACATAATTGAACAAAAAAAATAATTGGATCAGGTAAAAAAAGCTATGAGAGTTCGGTAAAGTTATGACTTGTGGGGCGCGTTGGCCGAGTGGTTAGAAGCTTTGCCTCATAAACTAGCGGTGGATGGTTCGATTCCCCAAAAGAAAGAATACATTTTTGCTCCAAACATATGTGATCTCAACTGACTTAAGAAGAATATACAAAATTTTCTTCAAAAGTGTTTTTATTTGCAGAGGTACATCCGGTATGACTGCTGACAAGAGAGCCTGTGCTGCATCCGGAATGCCGGGACTTATGTCTCTTTATGAACAATTGTTCCAGCAATATGGGATTACTGTAGCTCAGGTAAGTAATGGGTCCTAGAAAGAACGTGTTTGGAAAGAAGGTTACGGAATATAAAGTGTTGAAAAAGTTAGCAGCTTGGGTTACTCAACTCTCAAACGGGAGTGGTCCCATAGGGATCCGACTAAGCGCTCGGGTTACTGTAGCTTTAGCTGAGATTGTGATACGATGGAGTTTATAACTGAAAATTAATAAAAATGTAGCCAATTTATACAATCCATCACCTCACATGACATTTATTATGTTTTCTTAACTTAAGAATCTTTGAATTGCTTAAAAATGCCATTTTGCTTCTAAGGATTATCCTAGCACTTAGCAAAAATGCGTGACCTAACGGACAAATAAGCTCTTATGCATGATAACTTGGCATTTGTAGTTAAAAAGAAAAAGAATACCTAGTATTTTAGATTATTAATAAATGTATTAATGTTATATTTTAGGTTTTACTAACAAAACCTGATATCGATGATCCACAGAGAAGAAAGAACCTCCAAGCCACAATCGAGAGCCTGCTTAGCCTTAATATTATACCTATTGTTAATGCAAATGATGCCGTAGCACCGGATCCAAAGTTAAATATGGTAAGAATTAGGATTATTAGGGAGTTAGTGGATCAAACATCTTGGTAGATGACCAGAGTTCTAAGATAAATCAAAGATTTGCGAACCAAAACATAAGATGTGATAATGGACCTGAGTGTGGTATAATTACGGTTTCCGAAGTATCCATTTCACCAATTGCCGGATTCCTACTTTACCAATTGTTGCTCAAAACTGGTATTCGAACTTTCCATGAAAAAACTCGGTGTTTATTGAATAGAGCGACTCGTGGCTAAGCTAAAGAGTCCCGGTTCACTTTTATTACGTCAGAACTGACCGGATGCTCGCAAAAAATGGCTCAGACAAATCCAGAATTCTTTACACTCCAATATTACTTTTAAATTGGACTATATAAGTATATATACTTGCATCTCCACTAGTAGACTATATTTTCATGCATTTGTACTTTCTATCCACCAATTCTTTAACGGCTTATAGTTAGCAGTAATGTCTATAGAATTTACAGAAAATACCAAATACTAGAGTAATTTAAGTTCATTTCTGCAGATTATGATAAAAGCTTTTCCAAAAAAACGAATTCTAAAAGTTTACGATTAAAAAGGAAGTTATAATTGTAGTTTTGAGATTGTGAATAAACAAGATAGATAGCTATTGGTTATAAAGGCTACATATAGTCTGATTCAAGATGAATAATGTAGTGTTACTTGCGTATGTTAAGAAAATTTTGCGTATATTTTCAGTTTTCGAATACTTTCATAGCCATGTTCAATGAGATTCTTTTTTTAACACTCCATTATTACTCTTGAATCAGACTATAGATATATATTCTGCACCAATTGGTAGGTTTTCAGCGCAGTATTCTGGAGAGAGGCGGTGTCATATATAAGTGAATGATAAATCTGGGGATCCAGAGCCTTTTTTTCAGAAGGACATTCATTTTCATTTACACCGCTGCGTTCCGTAATACTGCATTAGAAACTTAGCAATTGTTACAGACTATATTTCTGTATTTGTTCTCTAAAAGTTGAACATTTAGACTGAGTTTACGAGTTTTGCTTTTTGATACAAATTGATTTCAATTAGTTTAATTAGTTTAAAATGTTTAAAATGTATTTATGTTATTAAGAGAACAATTTGATAAAAATAAGACCATCTAAACCAATTGAACCACATGATATAATCGAGTGAAAACTAATTTTATTAGCGAGATCAATTAAAAAACGATGTTGTTTGTCCTATATATAGTGCAGTATCCGGTGTTAAATAAATAAGAATGTACTTTTAAAGAAAAGTCTCCAGATCCACCGGTTTTCCGTAGGATACTGGGCTCTAATTCTAACCTATCGTCTCCTTTCAGCATATCTCCGATAATGACTCTTTGGCTGCTCGTTTGTCTGCTGAAATAGAAGCCGAACTTCTCATTATTCTTTCCAACGTAAATGGAGTTTACACAGGTAAATTCAGATCTGAGGCCCACGCCCGAGACGGCAAGATTTCTCAAATTGTCGGCCTCCGGCCCGTACCAGCCCTCAACATTCACAGCTCTGGGTACTATAAAAAAGCGATTTCCCAAAGTCCAATATATCTTTCACACCAAGGAATCGATTCAAATTTGAAGGAAATTAACAACGTTTAATGTAGGTTTAGTTTTATTTCACTTCACCAGCGTTATGTAATAATCTTTACTTCTTTTTCAATTATTTTGTAAAAAATCAATAAATCTTGATTTTATGTCCCCCTGATATGGAGGGATCCCGTCTTCTCAGCACCTTTGTCCCAGCCGAACTAGGCTCTAGTGTGGTATTTGGAGCCAACAGCAAGTTCGGAACCGGTGGTATGGAGAGTAAAGTAAGTGAATGATATTTTATATTTTGAAAGCAAATTCAAAATATTAATTTCAAAATAGTGCTTTTTTTGGGAGACCTAGTCGGTTTCGGAAAACTTCAACAGTTCAAGTTCATGAACTTTTAAATATAAATTATAGTACAATCAAGTAACTTTCTTGTTTCAGGTACAAGCCTGTGTAACAGCCTTAGAGAACGGCGTTACAACTGTTATAACCAACGGACTGTCACAAAATGCTATAACAGAAGCAGTAGCTGGAAAGAAGAACGGTACTATGTTTACTAGAACACACTCTTATGAAGGACCACCTGCTGAGGAATTAGCAAGCAAATGTAAGAACAATATCAATAAATTGAGAATTTGTATCAATAACCTATTTTGAATCTAGAAATACACGCAAAAACCATTGTTCCTAAAGAAAAGTACACCACAAGAATAGATCATGTACATTGAATGTACCGTCTGGGTTGGAGTTGGGCAGGTTTGCCTGAAAAAACGAGACCCAGCTCAAAATTCGAGCTTAAGCTTGGCCCGATAGCCCAGCGTTGCGTGTAACGAGCCCCACCGTCCAACTCTAACTCATAATAAATTTCAGTTTGTAGTTTTAGTAGTATTATGATTAATAAGTTATAAAAAAGTATACTATGTATTTCATATTACTAATCCCTTCTATTTGAGGCCGCGACGCCGGGCGTCAGTTGTCGCGTCTGTCTAACGCTGAACGCGCTTCTATGGTCCGTCATCTATCCGGTCTACTTCTAGCTAGAGAACATGATATTATTGAAGCAAATAGACTAGATATGAATATTGCTAAGAATAATGGTAAGTAAGCAGTATTCTTATAAGACAACTACTATTATACTATTGATTTAACATTATTTCATCTTACTTCCTCTTAATAGTCAACTTAAAAAGTTGACGAGATGAGCTTTACCAGATTATAGTCTGTTTCAAGACCAATATAGCAATAAAGCCAGAGTCGAGAGTAATAATGGAGTGTCACTTGCGTCTTTACGGGATTTTTGACACTGCACCTGCAGACAAATTGCACGCGCGTACACGCAAATGCAATTTTCTGCGCTGAGTAGATGTGTTCCCTAACAGAGCTAACCATATGATTAAACCCCTAATTCTTTACCCTCTATTATTACTCTTAAATCAGATTATACTAAAAACAAGCTATAGTTCTACCGAAAATGGTTCTGAAAGTTTTCGAAATACGAAAATATACGTCAATTTACCTTACAATACGCAGGCAACACTCCATTATTCATCTGGAATCAGACTATATACAAAGAATTGTATTAAAACCAATTTCATTCAAAGAGTGCTATCGTTTTGTTAGGACGGGAATTTTACAGTTATTTTAAAGGGCAACGTCTCTAATGCAGAATGAAACTATAACTTTTCATTAGAATGTCATATTACTGAAAATCTGCGAGGATAACCTTAGCTAAAAACTAAAAACTTGTAGATATATATACTTATTCTGTCTAGACCTTGACCTTAACCATAACATTTTCTTAAATATTAATCTTATATTAAATATCTCTATATTATTTTATAGGTCTTGAGCCAGCCCTTCTGAATAGACTTAAGATGACTAAGGCTAAGATTACCGATCTACATAATGGACTTAATATGATTGCAGAATCTGCTGAAACTCTTATTGGAAGATCCTTAAGAAAGGTAATAAGTGGGGTATAAAGAGTTGTAAAATCAGGCTTGAGTATTATTAATTGCCTTTTCAAGATTTTAAATAAGGGACTCTACCTATTCTGGAAGAGGAACCCTATAAATACACTGGATCAGAGGTCATATTTTCATTCCGGCCAGGGCCGATGTTTTGCCAACTGACAGGGAAGTTTTGGTTCCGAGCCGGCCTTTGTTGGATCCAGTAGGGTGGATCTTTCATCTAACCATGTATTTCATCGCTAGTTTTGTAGGAAAGTTTGTTATTTTAGGTAAAAGTAAGCGACGACCTTCTTCTAGAACAAGTTACTGTTCCCATTGGATCACTTATGGTCATTTTCGAGTCTAGACCGGATTGTCTACCACAGGTAAGAATATCTATATATATCTATATAGAAAACTCAAGAAAAATATCAAATTCTTTCAAACTCCACCTTTACTCACCTTTTAGTAAAGCTAGGCGTGTCTATTTTCCAGCATCACTAGTATCGCAATAACTGTAGATTCCCTCGGCGCAGGGTTTCAACAATTAATTCTGGAATCTTCTGAGCAAAGACGGCTTCTTTCTAACATTCAATCTTCGGGTGCACAAAACATGGGATAAATAAGCTGCTTGTTTCACAAGCCTTCTGCAGCTACGGGGAGTCGAACCCACAATCTCAGATCTTCGTTTTGCTCCAACCTCTAGGATAAAACACACTTTAAGCTTGGCAAACTAGATAAAGACATTTGCCATCTTAATATTCTATTTTAGGTAGCTTCATTAGCCATGGCCTCCGGTAATTCTCTTTTGCTTAAAGGAGGCAAAGAAGCAGATGAAAGTAACAAGATGTTACACTCAATTGTACAGGTTAGAATAAGAAAGATATATAGTCGGATTCAAAAGTATTACGGCCGTGCTAATAAGCAGGAGTGTTGCAATATATTGTCTGAGTAAGGCAGAGCGAAAGTAAGTGTGTCATCATCTGCTGATACCGCGCGCGTAGAATGCCAGCGGGCGAAGTGTCAAAATGACGAAATACGCAGCATACGCGGCCTTATTACTTCTGAATCTGACTATATGCTTCTCCTAATTTTAACGAAGCTTAGGAAGAGGACGCTCCATATCAAATCACCTCAGCTGGAGTTCTCGCTTTGTTATGGAGATCTCCTTTCCCAAAGCTTTGCCGAAATTTGATCTCTTGCAATTTTTGATTAAGTTTTTTGAAACTTCGAGAAATTTTGAGACCCATGCTTCCAGATTTTATCAAAGTATCGTTTTCCTTTAGGAAGCCCTTGGAACCCACGGCTATGAAATGCGAGATGCCGTAACATTAGTTAGAAGTAGAGAAGATGTAGCTGATCTACTACAAATGAAGGTATTTACCAGATATTGATTGATTGTATTGATTATTGCTGACAGAGGAATTCACTGAAAACAGCTCAATTTTTGCATTTTTAAGTTTGAAAGATGACAAAAAAGAACCACCAAAAAACCCAATAAGAATTGTATTTTCTAAAATTGGGAATGATTAACTAAAAATATCTGAATGAAATACATTTCGAACCACATTGGTGTCACGAATTGGGTCATATAATAGGGGGCTGAAATACCTAAGTAAGACGCCAGTGGCCGTAGTATAGAAACGTCCCGGTGGGTGCCCGAGCAGTTGTTAGCCTGCAATAATTCTCAACTGCCCGGGCACCCACTATACTTCCGGAACAGACCAGTGGCTTTCGAGCCGATTTGAGGTTTTTCTCACTCATTTTGACAGGTAGTCAGCTGCTCCTAGAATCTTTAATTCAGTCAGACGAAATAAGCTTACTTCTAGGACTATATCGATCTTGTTATTCCCCGTGGTTCATCTGAATTAGTAAGACAAATGCAAGAAAAGAGTAAAGGAATACCTGTATTAGGTCATGCAGAAGGAGTTTGTCATGTTTATTTGGATAAAGAATGCGATGAACAGGTATGCATGTATTATAATGTATTATAATTATTCTGTACTCAACGAATATAAATAAATAATATTTCTGGGTCCGGAAACTGTGTCATAGGGCTGACGACAAATCGTTCATTAGCTGAATGTTATCGGTTATTATCTGTGGTGAGAAGAATTTAACTTGCCGGCGCAGGCCGCGAGCTCAGAAATAATGGCCAATGACTTGTCAATTCCCACATCTGTGGCGGTAGTATAGACACGCCCGGGTTGGGGCCCGGGCAGTTTTAGCCTGCTTTAGCAATTGCGGATTGTTGCCCGGTCAGGGTAGAAACTGCACGGGCACCCACCCGGGCGTTGTTATGCTACGACCACTGTTTAGGATACATAATGTACTACAACTGATTTGTTCTAACGACCAACTGATGACTATAGAGTAGTCAGCTACAATACCCCTAACTACAGTACTCCATAACTACAGTACTCCGTAACTACAGTACTCATAGCTACAGTACCCTTTTTCAGATGGCCATAGACATCGTACGTGATTCCAAATGTGACTATCCTTCTGCTTGTAATGCAGTAGAAACTATTCTAATACATAGAGAAATACTCGGAACTCCATTCTTCGACCATTTATGTGGAATGTTTAAGGTATGTGAAGAGCAAGCTATACAGAGAATATGTTAAATAGAAATAGATTAATATAAAATAAGGGTTTATTTTAACACGTACTTTAATAGTTTATACTTAATAGTTTAAAATTTGTTTATTTGTTTTACGAAACACCAGATGACAGATATTTGAAGCAAAGTGGGCCGAGGGAACCATGGGAAGAGGGACTTCATAGCACGTCACCCCGGGAGTGGAGGCGACGAATCAGAACAAATTTGCAAGAATTTTTTTTCGGGGGGATTCGAACTTTCGACCTGTAGCTTATGAGGCAAAATTTCTCGCCACTGTTCATTCGAAATCGAATATTGTTAATAGTTTAAATTCGGCAATGTAGACTTATGATTGAAAATTTCTATTTCTAAAGTTCTGATTAAGAAACAAAGACTCAGTCAAACAAAAACTATGTGATTTCCTACTGTTTATATGTTTTTACAGTTTATATAGTATCATATTTCAGACTGAGGGCGTTAAACTCCACGCAGGTCCTAAACTACAGTCTCTTCTGAAGTTTGGTCCCCCACCAGTGGAGTCACTAAAGTTCGAATACGGATGTTTAGAATGCACATTGGAGGTTAGAATCTAGAAGCAATTTTTAGATAAAGAAGATTATGAATGGCCAACAATGCATTCATTTTGCTATTAGCAGATAATCAGCGGGCGGCTCAAACTGAACCCGCATGAGATATAAGAATATGTTGTGAATAGGGAATAGTGTATGATTTAAATAGTATAGTTTTATTCAAGAATAATAATGGAGTTTTAGTTGCGTATTTTAGGGTAATTTTGTGTAAATTTTGTTTTTTTGAAAGCTTTTGGAGCCATTTTCCACCAGAATCTTTGTCAACACTCCATTATTACTTTTGAATCCGACTACTCTATTGTTAAGAAACTAAAACCGTGTCTAACCATTCCATAAGTAACTAGAGTAATTGAAATATATTTTAGTAATGCGTACATTTAGGTTGTTGACAATGTTGATGAGGCTATTGCTCATATTATTCGATATGGATCAGGACACACAGAATCTATTGTTACTAGTAATAGTAAGTCATATAAACATATATGTATATATAAAAAGCCTCTAACTTGATAACAGTAGAATCTTTTGATATCTATATTTGCAACAACAATTATTAGTGAACACTATAGATTTGTGAGTCGACTATTGGAGCATATCTTTATATCTTTGGTAAAACCGTGCGCGCCGGTGCACAATATTTGAGCGAGTTGTACAGCCGATCTCTAGTTTGCACTATTACTTAATAATTTTAAAAATTAATTGAACTATAATATTCTGTTTTATAAATAATATAATTATTTTAGACGAAATTGCCGAGCATTTCCTAAAGAGAATCGACAGTGCATGTGCATTCCACAATACTTCAACTAGATTTGCCGACGGCTATAGATTTGGACTTGGTTAGTCAGCGAAAACATCTCTAATAATAATAATATTAGAAATAACAATAGTTTATTTTCCGAAAGTACAATTAAAAAACAGAAATCTATCATTTGTTATTCGTTAATAATTGATACTTGTACTTTCGGAGGGGGAATGTGGCCAATTCTGACTTTCTAACATCCATTTGTGTACATGAAAAGAGAAAACACAACAATCTATAATAATAACATTAGAACTAATTATTAATGCTTATAATGATTCAAATAGTTGAAAATCTATTCTTTCTTGTAAGTAATAGTTGTCCTGAACTTCCTTTTAAGATCTGTACAACCCCAATTACAAAGATTTTATTAGAAAAAACTAAAAGTATCTAATATGACTTATAATATTACTTTCTTTATTCTTATTTTCCAGGTGCTGAAGTCGGTATTTCCACTGGTAGAATCCATGCTAGAGGTCCAGTCGGAGTTGACGGCCTTCTGACGACAAAATGGGTCCTACGCGGAAAGGGACATACCGTAACCGATTTCAAAGAGGTACGGTAGTTCTACTATACAAGATACATACCGGTCGAGCGTTCATTTGATATAACACCACCCCTCCAAGTATATTTGCACCTATTTTCATAATTCCCAGTAAAAACTACAATTTTTAACGAATTTTTCCTTTTCAGGGCGGCAAGTACAAGTACATTCACGAGGTGGTGAATCCCAATGAAATCTTCCGTGCAATTGAATAAATAAAGAAGAAAATCTATATTTATTATTATTTATAAACACTATTTTTGTACATATACGGATAAGATTCTAATTGATTTTGTTTTAAGAGATTTGAGTTTGTTTTTTAGTTGGTTGAAGGATTGTAATATTACAAATAAAGATTATTAACGAAATATAAATGTTTAAAAGTTAAAATAGAGTAGTCAGAGAAATGATGAAAATAGGTAAAAGTGGTTTACTATTTAAAACATTTGATCAGTTCATTCTTTACTTTTGTTACTAATGTATGACACGAATAATCAGTATATATGGACGGAGCGGCAGGTTTATCTACGCCCCCAATTCCGGAATAGTAGCATTTTTCACTTGGTGTTCCTCTATTTTCCTTTGTTTTCAAAGAGAAAATCGATAAATGACGAGCCCAAAGAGTGAGTTTATCTAATCTACTTATATAAGGATAGAATATACAAAATACTAAATTGTCCCAATCAATATGACTCTAAATTACATATAAAATAAAGAATAACCACAGAGAGAGAGGCCGCGTCTTCAGCGTACTTTATGAGAAAGATGCCTATTTATAGTCAGATTCAAAAGTAATACGGTCGTGTAATCTACGTATTTCATCATTTTTAACACTTCGCCTGTTTGCATTCTACGCGCGCAATATCAGCAGGGAAAATATTGCAATGCTCCTGCAAACCTAATTTTATTGACGCGGCCGTATAACTTTTGAATCCGAGTATAGCAAACTTTATAATAAACATTGTTGTTAAACGAACCTTTAAATAAATAACACCGCCTCTTTCCATTTGAATTCGACTAAAGAAAGAAAGAATTAAACTATAATTCATTACAAGAATTAAGATACTGTAATAACATAAATAATCCAATAACCACTATGACTATAAAAAAAGCTAAACATATATAGACTAGTCTGTTATTCGCTGTTCCACCAATTGGCTTACCCGCTTTAACAATAATCCTACAGTTTCTCAAAGGAAATTTAGGAATTTTCGGTACTAAAAGAAAGTAAAAAGGAATATCTGTGGGGAAAATATGATAAGGAAGATGTTTAGTTATAATGAATAAAGCATTCATACGGGAGCCTAAAGGAAGTTCATATTGTTGTGGAAGATGGAAGATGCATCTGTAACATAACTTATTATTATATTATCTATAAGTTATATAGACCATAACAAACAACAAGTATACATTTTTTCGATTTTACAAACTTTAAACAACACCGCGCACTGCAGTCTTCTTTTTGTCATGGACTATGTCAAGTGCCGGGTTTTCTGCGCAGTATCCTGGGAAGCAGTGGCGCTATAAAATAATGGATGGAACCGGTGGTAGCTTGTACTTGGAAAGAATATTTAGTTTTATTAAACGCCGTCTCTGTCGAGGTTACTGCATGGTAATTTTTCTATTGATGCAGGGAATACCATAAAGAAGTCATATTCTTAACCTACATAGGGTAGTCTTATTTCTTATTATTACATACCTTGGACATTTGTTGCATATTGATATAGCAGAGGCTTTTATTAAGTGTAATTGCTTAAATACTGGTGGAATTGTAGTCTCAGAACAAACAGATGAAGTAGATAAAAGAGACCAGTTAACAAGGATATATAAAATATATAGGATTAGTTTCATTATATTTTCCCGCACTTGAAATAGTTATTTTATTATATTATATTAAACTTGTCGAGTTACTAAACTAAAGTTTTAGAAAAAGTTCATATATTGGATAGTCTTGTTCAATAGAAACTAGAAATGAGCAGCTGGGCTGTTGTAGTGTGAGCGCTGAAGTCAGCTGGGCTGTGCTGTGCTTGGTTTGGTTATTTATTTTGTAGATTTGTCTGACTTAGTTGAGAGCTTAGGATCACGCCAAGTATCACTAATATTGCAAAATTATGTCAAACATTATAACAGAAGGTAACTTTTACTTATTTACGAGTTTACTATGTTATTAAGAAAATTTCATGCTGGGTTTTGTCGGCGCTACGTTCGGTTGAGCTGTGCTGGACTGGGTTACGTTGTTCAGTGAAAGACAGGAGTTTAGCCTGGGATGGGCTCAGATTTGCATATGCAAGGACTGGACTGGGATTGGATCCAGCCCAAAATTTTGAAAATGCTCATCGCTACTAGAAACGGAAGTTTGGAAACTTTAGTAAAAAAGAAAATGATTTTAGTAGATCGAGTTAATTAATTAAGGTCAGTTTTAGAGTAAGCCCCCAACGCCCCAACGTAGTCTTCAAGACTAAAAAAGTAATATTATATTATTATTACCTGTGTTCTCGGTTAGATCATTTGGTACTAAATCTATTTTTAAACGATGTTCACCACATTCTAAAATAGCCTAAAACAAATAATAACATTGTCATTCAATAGCGTAATCTAATATGTAAACAACTTAACTAATTTATACTTTAACATTTAATTAATTTATTAGTTCTATTAAGAGTCCAGGCTAAAACTTTAGTGTTACTTGGATGTTAATGGAATTTTAACAGCCTGTCCCACGGAAATTGCACGAGCGTACATCACTGGTGTAATCACTTGTGAGCGCCAAGAGTAATGATGGATTGTAAAGAATTGAACGCTGGTTTGAGCCCATTTTGCGGGCATCGCGCCAGCATCTGGCGGCCACCATCTACTTTCCGTTCAATATTGTACTTTGCAAGTACGCGCGTTCAATTTGCCTGCAGGTGCGTTGTTAAAAATCCTAAAATACGCAAATGACACTCCATTATTACTCTCGGCGCGGACTATGAGATGCCAGAAGCTGTCACGGTGTTCGCTGAGAGAACTCAAATATAATTAAAACATTTTACTTACAATAGTTTCTTATTGTTAGTTGTTGTAATTTTGGTTTTGGACAACTTTGTATTGCTACAACTAAACGATTTTTTCATAATATTCTAACTTTAAATGTAAAGACAGAAAAGGTAAAATTTTCAAAAATTAAAAGATAATTTACTTACAGCGCATGAAAACTGCAATACTATAGAGAAAAGTAGTAATATTAGCATTTAGTAAAAGAAGGAAAATGATCTCGCAGTCCCAATTAGTCAGAAATATGAGAAGAATATATAATATTGTAAACTAATTAAAACATATCAAAACAAATAAATACAATTAAATTACATCAGCCGTTTCTACATTCATTGTTAACTAGAAATCACTTGTATTTCATTTGTTTGTAGGGTCATTCGTAGCCCGCGTAGCCTAATGGATAAGGCGTCTGACTTCTAATCAGAAGATTGTCGGTTCGATCCCGGCCGTTCTAAAAGAGTTAGTTAGTTAGTTCTATAGGATAAATTTAACCAGTATATCGAAGTTTTACTCTCTCAATAACTTTTATTCGAACAATTTCAAAAAAGTAATCTTTGCTTAATAGCGTGATGCCAGGCAGGTTATTTCTAAATTGAAATATTATAAGTAAAATTTTTACTTCCGGGCAGCTCTGCTACACAGTCACTGTAGGCCGATATAGATGATTCGAAATATTGGAAAAACTTGAAGCATCAAAATATTACATCGTTTTAAAATTAATCCAGACATTCAAGTTTTTCGGGTTCAATCACCTTTCTTCTAACGATTTCAAAAGTATATCACTTTGCTGGAAAGCATGACGCCAGACAGGCAGTTTATAACATTAAATTAGTATATTTCGAAACAGTTTTAATTAAGACTAAACCTAATAACAAGTAGTATGTTACATATACACATTAGATATTCATTATCATGTCTAACAATAAAAAAATAGTTCTACCAAATTTTGTGAACATGAGCAACAATGAAAATAGAAAATAGGAAAAAAACGTTTCCTTTCGAAACTCTAATTACTGGCTATTTTGCAGAAAAGGGATAACTTACAAACTCTGTATAATATAGATTGATGTCTGTTTTCCGTTTGTTTGTTTTCAATAATACATCCTAATTCTATCTTCGGATGATAATTTTGCAAGTACAAAAAGCCGGAAATGTTCATGATTGTTCCAAAACGGCGACACAGTCGCCGTAGGCGGCTGGTTTCTATTTAACAATGAACGTCAAACGAATAGAGAATACGTTTATAAATAATGATAGTTTTATATTACAAAAAGCTAAGCCCACGGCCGGGATCGAACCGACAATCTTCTGATTAGAAGTCAGACGCCTTATCCATTAGGCCAC
>JAQGAV010000648.1:0-29034 GCA_034691345.1 Phasmarhabditis papillosa
ATTCCTTCTAGAATCGGGTTAACTATATTTTGTTGAAAATGAAACACTATTCTATAGAGGTATTAATTCCGAGTTAAAATACAAAAATCTATTTTTAAAAGTTTATTCTCGAATAACTAGAAAATACCGGAATATTTGAATATTGCTTATCATCGCTCGCTTACAAAAGGGATCCACCAGGAAAGCATTCTTAAATTTAAGCTAATATAAATAAATGACAACCGGGATACTATGGGCGTTTACTAAAACTTACAGTATTTAGTGGGTCAGTGGGGAAATTTCCAATAACGAGACACAGACGGCGTAGGCGGCTGGTTTAAAGACTAAATTGGCTAGAAATCCGCTAAATGGTACAACAGAAAATCCGTCGGTCAACTCAATTTTTCTCTCATTGACAATTTGATTCAACGAGAGAAAAAGTTGACAAATTAACTCAACAATACAAGGATCATGTGCCTGGTACACCGTCGACTTGTAAGGCACTCAGACTATAGTTGTAAATGTGGCCAAATTGTGCCGATCTACGATGTAGCTCTTATCATTCAATTTTTTTAGGCAAAACCATTAAAATTTTCTCAAAATTCCCATATATAAAAGCATTTGAAAATATTGCAATTTTGATAATAAACACTAATTCCTGTATATATTGTGCTAGGAATTGTTTTGATATATCTGCAATATATGTTTGTAATTTCTCAGTCAACTTACAACAACTGAATTCATATTCAAATTCGCTAGCGTTACGTTGTGTTACGTGTGTCATCCTTGCTATTTCATATTGTGTTTTTCTGTATTACATGTTATTCACATCTTCTTATATTTACCCTTTTTGAATATCATGTAAGTGAGACTACCTTCAATGGCATGGCATACAGTTACAAAGAAAATTAGGTACTTTGTAAAAAATTTCTCTTCTCGTTCCTTCTTTTCGTTTGTTTATGCATGTTGTTGGTTACCTACTAGTTCTAATATAACGCGTGGCATCTGTCAAAGACTTGTTTCTTGTCCGACATACTCTACACCAGAGGTAGTTATCCGGCCAGCGCGTCCGGCCTAGTTTTTGAAATTACAGTCCGGCCGGGCCGGGTAGTCACCGTCTGTTGTCAATAAGGTAAATGATAAACCTTTACTATGGAGCGAGAGGTCGCGGGTTCGAATCCACCCCGAACCTTTATGTTTTGTTATTTTTCAATAAGTTCCCTGTGCTGAGAAATGGCTAATTCAAAAAAAAAAATTTCAAATATACCCAAAATTTGCTCATGAATTCCTGAACAACCAGGATCCCGAAGAAAAAACCTTTGAAAACCGGCCTTCCCGTCCTGGCCGGGCCGGATAACCGCCTCGGCCATTGGTGCAGGCTAAGGAATATCCAGTCTGTGGTGTCTGCGCTATCCATACTATTCGCGTATTTACAGAATACGCTAAATATATACAATAGTTGAAGTTTTAACATCAAATATTCCACGCAATCCGAAAGTTCCACAACCCTGAATAGAACTTATAAAAAAGAGGAAATTTATTATCAAAACCAGTTCACGAAAAAATATATTCTAAAATCACAGGAATCAATGCTCATGGCAAAAACAATAGTATACCAGTGGTAAGAGAGAATAAGGATAAAAAGGGTTCAATGTTCACAGAAATCCTGAAAAAAAATAGAAACAGGTAAAGCAAGGTATTAAACATACAATTATAGGTCTTGGACCAGTGTTTACAATTTAACTAAATATTATGGCAACGTTAAGTAGATAAAAGAACATACATATTGGGCTCATCAGTACATTGATCTGCTGCTGTCATTCCTTCCATGTTACGTATCGTTTTATTTGCTCCTCTTGTAAGCAAAAATTCGGCAGCCGTTAAACGATGGCAACAAGCAGCTATGATAAGTGTATACAATTTTACAGAGCATAGTAGTAGCTTACCAAAATGCAGTGGAGTATTGCCTTCGGGATCCGTAACATTAACATCAGCTCCACTTTCTAGCAGTAGTCTCACGACATTATCACAACCAGAGTCAATAGCCCAGTGTAAAGCAGTCATCTGTAAAGTGCAGTTTCCTTAGACACAGATAATCAAATTCGTGTACATATTCTTAAAAAAATGATGTATTGACAAGTGAAAGTTATCAAAAATATCGTTGATGATTCAATCGCACTATATAAGAAATCAAACCTCCCGAAAAAGCATTTACCCACCCCTAAATGTGGATCGCATTCAGATAAAATTTTAGGATTGTTTTGAAGAATGCTTTTCATTGTCTGAACATCATCTGCTTTCGATGCTGCAAACCACAAAGCAGTTTCTTTATTTTGTAGAGACGGTTGTTCCGCGAACGAAGTGGAATCAGTCTAAATGAGTACATATTATTTACAGTGACGATATTACCAATCGAAGTTATTGAAGAGTATTTCACAAGTGCGAAGGAAAAATAGGCAAATACTAATCCCGGTTTAATTTTACCTACTTCTTCATAATCCATCATTCTGCTAGGGCGTATTCCATAACCACTCTGACCAGAACGAGATGCATCCCAGCCTATAGAAAGCAAGACATAAATTTATTAAAAATTTGTGCCTTTAGGGGATGGAAAAACGAACCTGCATTCAGATTTTCCATTTTTTCTACGTATGATTTCATGGCAACGTTTCTTGACATTTGCCCTAATTGAGCCCAGGAGTCAAATTTTGTACGCTCTTTCATATCCAAAAATGATGGCCGCTTGCTGCCGTCTAAACAAAGCAAATGGTAATGAAATGAAATAAAAGATTACCCGCGGGACCATTCGTGGCTTGTTTAAACAGTCCGTAAAATTCCAGTTTCTCTGTAGCTCCTAGAGAACTCACAATGTTGGGCAGATATTCAGCGGCTGAATGAAATCGGTCAACGACGTACTTCTCGATGGCCATCTAGGATAAGAAAAAATAGATACCGTCCAGACATTAAAAGCGTCGACATACTTACCACTTCGTCCATTTCAATAATGGGGTCACCAAATTCATCAAGTAATATTTGGCTTCTTTCGCCATCTGTTGCGGTTGCAGAAAACCAGGATGCAACCACTCTCGGCAGATAAATGGCGAACATCTTGCCTTAAAGGAAGTGTAAATAGTAGACAACAACAACGGAACAGATAAACATGTCAACGAAACAGTACGAAATGAAAAGGGCACTTGAAAACAAGAACTTTAATAGAATAGTAATGTTAGCCAATGTAACAATAAGTTAAGTGGTCTGTTGTAGAGTCTTCCATTTCTCTTCAGAATAGGTCTGGATGGTAATTGCATGAATCGCAGGCATTATATCAGCTATGGAATCCTGGACAATCCTGAATTACTAAAAAGGTTAATAACAGGCAAAATGTATAAATACCAATGAAATAAAACAACATAACCAATTACCTGTGGCATTGAAGCATGCGCAACCCTTCGAATTTATTTGCCACGACTAATATCCGGAATTTTGCCCCGCAGCCATCAGACTCATCTTCGACTTCCTGAAACACAGTAGTTATTAAGATACAGCACAGTTGTACTGCAAACTATTTAGCGAGAATATCACTTACACAATGTGATGGAGACAACTTCTGGGAAATCCTTTCTTTGATGTCACTTTCAGACACTACCATCTAAAAGTATATGCAAAATAAGTGTTTTAAGGCCTGATTAATAGTCCATCTGGAGATAAATATAATAATATACATATGGTAATTCTTAACTAAATAGATAACAAACCAGTCAATTTGCAGTTTAAATGCGCTACTGCGGGGTAATATATAAAGGATGCCGGGATTAAAAAAAGCTTGAAGGCATTGACACGGCTCGCCGCGCCCTAAGGCAACGAAATAAAGCAATTTCAAATGATGAAATCTTGCGGCTCAATTCCTGGATTATTTTATTAAGGAATTTATTTTCATTTATATATCATTAGAGAGGCAATATCGCAATCTATGCGCTTGATATTATTCGAATAATTTGGTTCAAGCGTTCTAGAGAAAATTGAATTTTAAGTTTAACATGGGACCACAGTCCTTCAATCCCATTGTCTCCGTTGGCGAGCCGTGTTGCCCGGTGAGCACAGGGAAAAATAATATGTTATAATCAATGTTGCACCACTCAAACTTGAATAAATTTAATGGTCCTATAAGGAAATCAACTCTATCCAGAAACAGTTAGAAAAATTTAGCCGGTTCGCGAAAGAGTTATTCTCTAATTAAATTTGTTGATACTCACTTGAAACTCTGGAAATTTATGGTTAATTTGAGGTTTAAAACATATGACTATGATTTCCACCTTTATTAGAAAGGTCGTAGGAAAAATTCATCCAAGTAAACGATGCCGCGACGTTCATACTGTTTATTCAAAAATTTCAATCATCGAGGGCAACAAGCGGGGTAACTTCATTCTATCAGATCCCATCAGTACCATTTAACTGCTAACAATAAGTTGTTTCACCCATCAGACTTTTCTTAAGGTCTATTTGAATGACCGATCGGCTCTAAAATGAATTATCATTTTGTACTTTTTGTTCGATGTAGTAAAATATGAAAGTAGCGGCAACAGCCCAATAGAATAGAAATTTAAGCTTGGCCCGGCCAGGTAGTGACTCATTAAAATTCAGATACAGTTCCAAAATAATGAAAACATAACGTTTCGTTTCTCTTTGTTTAAGAAAATTATAATTATATGCAATAATAGGTTACATAACAAGCTTGATATAAAATAAAATGCCTGAAAAACTGCATTATTTGAATAAATTATTGTACTGTATTGTACTTTAACAAGCTTGTAGGCTATTATGTAAAACATTGGCTCTGTTAGTAAACGTGGTTCTTAAATATCCCCATAACGTTTTGAGGTGAGTTTGAGTTAGATTCCAAGCACCCACTTGACAAATGATCTACGAACAGGTACTTTCCCCCCATTCATATTGTTCGAACAAGCAAAATTGTAAAAAGAGCGAACTTGTAGGAGATTCTCGTAATCCCACCTTACCAAAACCTGAGATAAAAGCATATTCTCATTAATGTGCGTACATTTTTTGCTTCCTCGCTTTTCTAAACTACAGTTAACTATTCTACCGTATTTATTATAGAACAACAGCTGTAACAAAAGAAACAAAAATAGTTCAACAACAATAGTTTAACATTTTCCTAGAAGATTAACAAGATGAGGTAAGATGTGACTACTTAGATGGACTAAATATTGTAAAATGTGAAGAGTCAATATTTATGCATTGAAAAGCTTGGCTCTGCGTTTTTCTTCTTCTTCGGCCTCTCTCTGACGCTTGGCCTCCAACTCAACTGGATCTGTGATTCTGGGCTTTAGCTGAAGTCGAGGTCTTTCAGGTAGTGGTTCAGCTGACGTGCTCGGGCCTGGAATATGCAAAACCAATTATTTATTTTGTTTGTTTTATCATACCGCTTTCCTGGTGACGTTCATCTCTATCACTGTTGCGGCGATCGCCTTGTCTGTGTCCTCCGCGGTTTTGGCCACCGAATGATCGAAATCCTCCTAAACCAATTAAGGTGCAATTGGTTAACAGTTTTCATATCTACCTCTTCCACGATCGCCACGATCACCACCACGATCACTGAAACCGCCTCGATCAGATCCGTGACCACCTCTTCCTCCCCGTCTTCCCCCTCTGTCCCCATCCCGAGATACAGCCCTGTCAATTTTCAAGCGCCGACCACCGAAATCCTACAAATATCATGGAATACTGTTTCCTAGAGAAACTTACAACTCCGTTAAGTTCTATTAACTCTTGCAATTTTTGTTCCGATGGAACTTCAACATAGGCAAATCCTTTGAATTTATCAGTTTCCTTGTCACGAATAAAGCGAAAAACGCATTTGTTGATCTGAAAGGTAATGTTTATCCAGTTACGTTTACACAAACTACCTCAGATTCCTCCCATTTGAGTGAAGCTAAAATAGCTTCAATGTCTTCTTGCATGCAATCAAAAGGAAGGTTACCGATAAACGCTTAAAACAACTTATACTAAGCATAATCTGAAATATACTTATCTTAAAATTTTCGCCCCGTTCCATTTTATTTGACGAAGTGGTCGATAGGCTGAAATATCATATACAATTATGGTTTCGTAAGAATTATTTGTCAAAAAATAATTATTATTTAATAGGTTATTAAAAGTTGTTATCAACCCTTGCAAAATTCTGTGTAAAAGATTTAAAACAAAACAATTATTTTTTTGAAGCATAAACATAATCACTTGATAAACAGAGCGTGTAGCCTAATGCTTGTGGCACTTGCAAAAATACTGTGGTGTGACCAAAATGTGAAACATTTTTTTTAAATCTTGTAAAATTGTTCAATTCTCTAGTTTTGTGCCCAAACGTCATCGCTGTTTGCATCTTAAATCCTCCAATGTCATCATGCTGGCTGTCTGAAATTCTCCGTTTATTACGAAACGCTTATTTATAGGTCTTCTTGTTAGCTTTTGAATAATTTTATTAAATTCACATTTTTAGTTCCACAGATGTTATTGATCCTGATTATTTCAATCATATCTCGTTTTTCTCGTAACCTCAATAACAATATATTTTAAGATAGTTCCGCTGTTGAAAATATAAGTCAGTTATGGAAATACTAAATGTATGTAAAGACGGGTGGCCTTTACAACCACAATGTAGCAATATACTAGGACTTGGTTTGTATTCCATTATGAGTTTAGCTACTATCATATGTTTCGCTATTCCAAACAGACGCGGATATCGAATAATGGGTAGGTTTTTGTATTAGTTTGTTTCTGCCCAATAAGATCGCCTTAGAAAAAACTTAATTGCCGTCCGAATGAATACCCGCTTGAAACCTGCAACACAAATCATCCTAGAGTAATTAACATTTACTTTTCAGACGGCACACTTCCTCTTTCGTTTTATGTTGCATCGTTGTCGCTTTTACTTCTTATAGCTATTGATGTATCCTATGTATTTTTCATATTTTATCTTCATCACTACACGCATCTCTTACTTATTTTATCGGTTGTGAAGGGTGTAAGTTTCATTTAAAATCTAAGTGTGCTCAATTTCTGAAAATCAATATTTCAGATATTTTGGCTCTGCTGCTTTTCCTCGTTGGTCAGATCTCGTGATGAGCACGTTTTACCATATTCCTTAGCTATTTCCATATGTTTGGTCTCATTTCTTTATATAATACCGGTTTTTGCATGGAGCACATATTTTGATGCGAAGTAAGTTGGTAAATATAGCACAAAATTGTATTGTTTTAGATCATATAACAATGGAGAATTGGCATTTTACCTAACCGAATCTTTACTTATACTGGTGACATTGCTGGCTACAACGGTTTTCAAAACGCGTAGATCTCCATCTAGTTCGGTCCGTTTTGGTTCTATAACCCAAAACTATTGTCTGAATTTTAGGCGTGGTCAGGGTTTTCCAGAAAGATCTCATTAATATTGCCATTTATTTGGCCAAGAAAATCATTTGAACTGCAAATACGTGTAGCTCTCTGCTTATTTCTTCTCGTATTCGGTCGATTAATTAACGTAGCTCTGCCACTTTACAGTAAATGGATAGGTTGAAGAGGCTTGTACATCAGTCGTTTATTCAAATTTTCAGTTGATGGATTGAGTGATCCCCTCCACTTTAGCTACTCGCTGATTTTTATTTCAACGTTCCTGAAGTTTCTACAAGGAAACGGGGCCATGGGTGGTTTTTTGAATACCATGAGAAGTTACCTTTGGATCCCAATACAACAGTACACTACTCGCGAGCTGGAGGTTTATAAGGAAATGATATGTTGATCTCTTTATTAATTTTTTTTGTAGGTGGAGCTCTTTGATCATTTACATGCGCTGTCGCTGAGATGGCATCTTTCAAGAAATACTGGACTTGTTCTCAGAATTATGGACAGAGGAACAAGCTCCGTTAACAGCATTTTGAAGTAGACAAACCTTTCATATCAGATATAATATATTTTCAGCTACTTGTTGTTCAACATAGTACCAACTCTGACAGATATAGCAATTGCGGTTGTATTTTTCCTCACCACGTTCAATATATACTTTGGAATAATGGTTTTCATCACTATGATTTTGTACTTATGTAAGTGGACTTTTGAAATTCATTTTCTCACAATTGTATTTTATAGCATTGACAATAACCTTAACCGAATGGAGAACTAAATTCATAAGGGAAATGAATGAGAAAGACAACAAATATAGCGCGATTGGTATGCTCTTAAAATATTTAATACAATTTTTATAAGGATTCTAGGTACTGATTCTTTACTGAATTATGAAACTGTAAAGTATTACGGTAATGAGGATTTTGAAGTCAGTCGATTCAGAGCGGCTATAGAGAGGTAAGTGTGATTAGCTGAGTCAAAGCAAATTTAATTTAGCTACCAGCTATCAGAGTGGACATCAAGTGCATCACTAGCCTTGCTGAACTTTTCGCAAAATTCTATTATTGGTCTCGGAATGATGGCTGGCTCTCTATTAGTATCGTATATAATTATCACAGAAAAAACTTTAACTGTAAGATAAATTAAATTCTTGGATACCTCCATCAAATTCTTAGGTTGGAGACTATGTATTGTTTACCACCTATATTCTTCAACTATATGCTCCGTTAAACTTTTTTGGAACGGTTTACAGGTTCGATTATTCATTACATATACAGTAACTTTCTAATTATAGGACAATACAAAAGTCTTTTGTAGACATGGAAAATATGTTCGACTTGATGAATCAAGTTCCTGAGGTTTATTTCTTCTTTGTACAAGTCTATTTTCAACCTTAGGTGCAAGATAGTTGTGCCGCTGTTGATTACGAAGTAAAAAGGGGACAAATCTCTGTGCGAAATCTTTCGTTCGCCTACACACCCGATAGGCCGGTATTACATGACATTTCTTTTGAAGTTGGTGGCGGACAAACAGTTGCATTGGTAAGTGTTTAGTCAAAACTTTAAAATAAATGAAGTTAATGCAATTTTTCACTATTTATATAAACTACGAACATCAAACTAATTTAAAGGGACTGTGACAAGGCAATTCAGAATTGGTATAATTCAAATATTGCTTCAAAACCATAAATTTTTAGTTACTAAAATATTAAAATGGCGTAAATGAACCACGTTTGATTTAATTCTATCATTTTGCCACTATATCTGGGTAGCAGCAATATTTTCATCCTGCGCGTTGATATCGTAATGAAAGTAATCGATTACAGAAAATTCTCTTTCTTTTGAGATGCATGTGAAACACCGTATCACAGTCGCTTTAATGAACTTTGCGTATAGCGGTGATTACTTTAGGTTGGTCCCTCTGGTAGTGGTAAATCGACTATTATTCGTTTGCTTTTCCGTCTGTTTGAAGCCAACGATGAATCAATTTCGTTCGATGATCAAGATATCAAAAGTATCACAATGAAGTCTTTACGTAAACAAATTGGTATTGTCCCACAAGATACAGTACTCTTCAATGACACAATAAGGTAGGTGTAAAGTGCACTCAGTAAAGCAGGAAATCTATCCAGATATAATATTCGATTTGGAAATCTGAACGCCTCAGATCAAGATGTGGAGGAAGCGGCAAAAGCCGCAATGATACACGACAAAATTATTTCTCTTCCAGCCGGTAACTCATTCAACGCTTGTTCTGGTTTAAAAATTAAAAATAGGTTATGAAACAATGGTAGGAGAACGTGGCCTAAAACTTTCTGGCGGTGAAAAGCAACGTGTTGCAATTGCTAGAACTATTCTTAAAAAACCGCAGTACATCTTTTTAGACGAGGTTAGTGAATGAATTTTTGTAAAAATAACCCAAATTATACCTAGGCTACCTCAGCTTTGGACAGTCACACGGAGCGAAAAATTCAAGATTGCCTGGAAAAGTTGTGTGCATCTCGGACAGGAGTTGTTGTTGCTCACCGTCTTAGTACAATCGTCAACGTTGATTGTATCCTTGTGTTAGATAAAGGTTACATAGTGGAAAGAGGAAGGTTAGCTGCAGTTGAGATTATATTCAATAACCCGATAATTAAGTCATTCTGAACTGATTGAAAAGCAAGGAATATACTATAGTATGTGGCAAACACAAAACGAATCCCGAGAAGATAGTGAAAAGGATTCCACCGAATAGAATGTCACTGTTGTATTTTGTTTTAAATTAAATTGTTCTTACATATCTGTTATCTTATTTAAAAAAGAAGATCTGATCTGTTTAAAAACAAGGTAAATTAAAAATACTTCATTAAATGAGCAACGAAATATATTTGAAAGACTGAGTATTAGCAAAAGAAGCAAGTACTACCCGATTACGTATTTGGCAAATATAAAATGAATACTGTACAAATTGTGTAATAACAACACGTGATGTTTCAAGCATTTCTTTTCTTAGAAATCTGTACTCTTCCTTCCGCAAGATCCGAATATGATGCATGTATTTGTCTAACATCCCAAGATTGTGTTGCCTAAATAGCAAGACTTAAGTAGTAGTACTAAAGAACAAAAAGCCGGTAAATTTTATATTCAAAATTGAAAACTCTGCTTAACATTTAGCACTGCAGTAGACAATATTAAGTAAATACCTTAAAAATGACGACCACTTCTGTGATGAGATCTATCCTAGCTGATAATTTTCCGTACTCCATGTTCTCTACAATTACTTCTTCTCCCTGTTTGTATCCTTTTCCGTCGTAAGTGAGACGTTGCTTATTGAGATATACTTCATAAATATTATTCTAAATATATCTCAGTTTTGAGGTTTTAGGTAGTGAAATATACCCTAATGGGACTTGCTTGATCACAAGCGAGTGCAATCAATCGAACATCAGCAGCAATTTCAGCATCCGACAAGAGAAAATTGGTACTTGGTACTATTTGTGGAGTGGACGGCTTTGGGGTTGCATTGAAATAGGTTGGCGGCTCAATGAGTATTCCACCACCACGTCTGAAATAGTATTATATTGTGAAAAAATATGAAATCAAACTGTTAATGTATTATAGAGTAAAGTAATTGTACAAACCCTCGTAACGTTTTTTTACTAGTGTCTAATACAAATGAGTTTGTTTTTCCTATTTCAGCAGTATTGTATTCCAAATTAGCCTGCCTCTCAGCTTCATCCAATTCCTGCAAAAGTTTAAAAGGTTTTGATATAAGGTGCTTACGTACCCTTAACATGTTTTCCTTATTTTCGGCCAATTTTTTTTCTAGTCGGATTTTATTTGCTGAGATTCGTTTTTCGTACTCAGAATCAATTCGTTTCTTTGCAATCTGAAAACAATACTTATCTAGATTAAGAAAGTTGTTTGCACAACCTCAAAATATATCTCTATTTTTTCTTTTTCTTCGGCTGATTTGTCTTCAAATTTCTTGAACTGTACTAACAACTCTTGGTGTTTGCAATCTTTTACCTAAGATAAAATGTGTTATTAAAGTAAGATAATAATATTTACCTGGCTCAGTGCAGCACGCAATTCACTCAATCGTCGCTGAATATCACAGTTTGAATGAGCAACACTTTCCATCGTATCTGAATGAGAATCAGTGTGGAAACTAAAACAAATAAGAAAACTGTTACAAATTAGAAACTCGAAAAAATACAAGACAATTAAGTAAAACAAACGGTTTCATAATTAAACGTACATAAATCGGCTACTGACCCTGCAAAGCATTAGCGTTGCTTAAAAGTGGCGTTGCCTAAAAGTAGTTGGTGTATTTTTTATTATTCAAACATTAGGTTAGCATGTGATAAGATTCTATGATTATGCTTTTGAATTTTTCAAACTTTTAACTCTTCATTAGTTGCGCTATTGGAATTCGTGGATACTACAGGTGCACATCCTTTTTCAACAAATGCCACACCAGCATAGCCAGTGTTATGATGTATATGCCCCCATAAGCGCGGTGCAAAGATGTATTGATGATGGCCATGCTGTTGTCGTAATCATGAGAGGTGTATCTGGGAGTGGAAAATCATATCTGGCCAGGTATTCCTTATTTATATGGTTTGACAAATATGTTTCAGAAAACTTTGCGCTGCCGGGGGTTTAATAACAAGCACAGATGACCTTTTCTATGTAAATGGAACATATCTATTTGAACAGGACAAACTGACCGACTATCACAAAAAGAATCAACTTAAAGGTTATTCAATTTTCAATTGATTAAAATATATATTAATTACAGCTAGATCTGCTATGGAAGACTATATTAAACCTATAATTATTGACAACACAAATATAATGGTAACAGACTTCAAACCTTACATCCTACACGTTTGTATTTACGAATGGTTTACATTAAATGCAATTTTAGGCTGTTAAACAATCTTATGAAATTTACATAGTGGAACCTGACAATTCATGGAAAAATAAACCAGGCCAATGCGCATGGTAATTGAGACCCTTCTAAACCAATGATTATGTTTTTTCTACATAGGCGAAACGAGCATCATGTTCCAAAAGAAAAGATTGAAAGGATGATGGATCAACTGTATTCTGAAGGCAGACCGCCGTTTCATAAGTTAGTCCCAAAGGATGTTGTCGTAAGGTAAATATAGTTTTTTATTTAAATATATTTTTAATTGTTCAGAATTGAAATGCCGAATGTACTCGAGGATAAAGATATTAAAGACATGCACAATGTTTCATGCTTCCAACCTATATCTGTGAATATGGTCCCAAGAACCGGTTTGTCAGCATTTCAAAATATAATTATCTACGTAGTAACAGATTCACTATCTTCAAAAACATTTTCTCTTGTTCCCGTTCCGCCACTTGTTCTAGAGAACACTGTGAGAGACTTCGGAGTTCAAGTCAACGATGTTGGAAGTATGTTTTTACATAGTATAAAATAAACAACTGCATTCAGTTCTGCTCAGTATTTTGGGGCGAGATGAATCTCAAACAAACTGTTTTACTGTAGCTGAAAACATGCATGTGAGGCAATATCGCGAAGACACCACACGACATATTAAAACCAACGACCGACCTGCTCCATCTGTTTCTGACTCAACGTGAGTATTAGTTGGAGTAGTTTCACTTTTCAAAATAATCAGTTGCCATTCGCCGCGTCACAAAAAATTTGTTTCAGGCCACTACCTGTTAAAGATGAACACTGGCTGGATTTTTTGCATACGGTTTTCCCATTTGTTAAATGTTCCGAACTACTGCATCTTTATCAAATATACGGACTTCAGAACACCCTCGATATTTTATTTGAACGGAGAGAAGAGTTTATTCAATCGGAGTTCGTGTTTCATGTAAGTTGGTTACGTTCCTGATCAATAGCTTTTATCAGCTTATGTGTATATGGTTTTGTTAATATTTTAAGGGATCGTTCAATCATAATTACGACAAATCAGACAACAGGACCTTAACTTCTTTTGGGCAGACGAACGACTTCCGAAATGCTGCCGACGAAGCAGGTGGGTTCACTTGAGCTAACTCAAATAAGCTTGCTCTTAGGCATTGACTACTCTGTGAACGGCTCTGTAGAGGAGCTCCTCACGGTAGATGTATCATCTTTGCAACTTGTACTTAAAGAAGAATTTGGATCTGACTTTCCAACTCTGATCAAATTACCACGTCATGTAATTCAGAGTATTGTAAACCATGCTGAGTTTTGTGAGTATGAAACACTGACATACATCACTTTATCAAATTTGAGAGGTTACGTGCCGCTTCGCTTAATTAATTTCAACTTATTTTTTGCTTTAACCGTATAATTCCAGTCACTGCTGAAGCAATGGTAGAAGCCCAAATACAGCAAGATACGGCGTATGCTCTGCACGTAGTCAAAGAACAAGAAAAGGTCGGTGTCACAAGTTTACTTAAAATATGTCAACCCTAGCGTGTGAACTGTTAAATGCACGGTACACTCACAAAATCATTTCAAATTTTATTATTTAAGATTGATCTGCTCGAAAAGTTATTAAAAATGATAGAAATAAAGATAGAAATAACATTTTTTGTTAACGACTTTACGACTAATTGAACTTCTGGTGTTTCTGGTTGCACACTGGAGGGGTACTGTAGGATGATTTGGAAGTTAGAAACTGCATCAAATTAACGGGTTTCCAGTAATTCTTGGCGACACACGGGGTTTTCACCCAAAGTATTAGTATAAATGTTTTTAATTTTGGTTAAATTTGACGAGGTATGTATATTTAAAATTAATGCAATTGCCGCATGAAAACCAGATCTCCGCTCAATGACAACCTATGAGCGTGGCAACTTTTTCAAATGCCCATAACTTCGTTCAAAATCAGCGTAAAAAATTTCATCTTCTTATTTCGACTAGAATACACAGCTCTATCAAACAAAGTACAAAAATTGGCAAGTTAATTTTGGGGGTACCGTGCCTTTACAGCTCACACTATAATTTAGGATCTTGAGAGACAGCGTATATCTGAACAAACAGCTCGTCTTTTCCCTGAAACAAGACACGAAAATTACATCATGTATGTTTATAACATTAACGCTACAAAATTTTCGAAATTTAGAAACTACTCGGTCCCGCGGCATTCCTTTGAAAAGCCTTCTACGTCAGGGAGGGTAAGTTGTCCAAGATCATGTAGATTAAACTAAAATGGAACAATGACAGGCGAGCATACCAAATCTTACTTTCTTTTTCTTTTTCAACAATGAGTATATGCAAACATTGTGTTTCGGCGGGACAAAGAACTGAACCACCAAAAAATGGGAATGACTGAATCAAAAAATATTTTCAAAATACGCAGCAAGGAAAATCATTGACATGTTTAGGACACTTCTCCTAACATTGGCTTATCCCTAGAAGAAGCACAAATACAAGCTAAACAATTGATCTTAGAGGCTGATGTGCTAGATGTTGAGATAAAAGAGTTGCAATTGAAAGTGTCCGAAATGAATAAGAAAAATCCCGCTACTTCGGCCTACCATCGCGAGCAGGTTAGATGAAAGAAATATTTCAGCAACCTAACAGATGAATAGTACTCTCGCTGCTAATTAATTTATAGGGCTATAGAGAAAGAATTATATGTAACCTTTTAGATTACCACTCTAACGAGAAAACGAACTACATTACGAGACAACTGTGATAAACTTATCCGAGATGCCAACAACGTCTCTGACAGTTCTAACTTTATCGATTTACATTGTATGACACTTGAGGGAGCAAGAACATATGTAAAGGAGCGTATTCTAACCAAACCTAGTGAGTTAGATTAGTGGTTTCAAAAGTGGCTAATTTGCTGGTGGTTCTAATAGTTAGCACAAAACGGGGAAAACATTACTGCTGAAATTTGACGCAGAGTAAACAATATTGGAGGCCTACAAAATTAGATAAAATCTTTAATAGATCAATTTTAGAGAAAAGAAAAAGACTACGGATTGTAACTGGTCATGCAAATGGTGTTTCTGTCATCAAAAATCAAGTACTAAATGACATAAGAAATATGAGCCAGAACAAGTTTGTGTTTTATTCTGTTTTCTAAAATACCTTTATTATTTTAGATGGATCATTGATTCAAGCAGTAACGCTGGTGAGATAGCAATTACATTCTTCTGACATTCCTAGTTTGTTTTAAATGGTCTCTTTACTGTAAATACCTTTTTCCTTTTAATACTGCCTTCTTTTGTCTTGTCATTTATGTGGCTTTAGATAGTATCGATAGTCGTTTTTTAGTACTTCTCAAGAAAAGTAATATTATCTAAAGCTACGCCAACATAGCAGAAACTTAAACTGAGATCTAAAAATTTACTGTTTTGTACAAACTAGATATTTTAGATGCCATAGCGTACCGCGTTTTCTTTGCGGCACCACGATTCATTTAAAGGCACGGTACACAAAAATTGCCACTGTTATTTTTATTATCCACCTAAAACAGCTTTCGAAAATTATATGAATAGTAAAACATTAAAGTTGAACGGATTGTTTTACGCCATTTTGAATTTATTGGTCTACCGCAATTTTTGTTACTTTAGCCACATAAGAAGAAAAGTAGTGAATACTGTATTTTATGCAGATTCTAAGATGTTCACCAACGGATGCTTGTGAGCTAAGATGCCAGTAGTTTTTGAAATACAAAACTTTGAAAGACTGCAGGGGATCCCGTGTCCACATGGCTGCGCAAGATCCGACCCGGGCCGTGATTTTGAAAGTTGGTTCTTTAAAAGTATTGAGAATTTTTTGAAGCGCAGCCACGTTCTCTCTCCTTTATTTTATTCAATATCAATGCATTCGGGCTTTTCGGCCGCACAACTTTAGAAAAAACGTAAGTCTTGTGTTGCACAGCCCTGAGTGTCAGCATGAACGAAAAACTGACAGGAAAGGCCAGGATGCCTAAAATGAACCGGCGGTTTCGTCCTTCCCTAGGAAGGTACGGAAAGGCACGAAGCTCCTCGAAGGTTCTTGTCTACAGTTGAATGAGAAAACCTTTTGGTGGACCTGAGAGTGGGACCGCAGCATTTTCAAACGGATATGACTTTGCTTTAAATGATCTTAAAATATTTCATCTTCAAGATTCAACTTAGCATGAATAGATCTACCGATTAGGACTTAATATTAAGAAAGAATTTTTTATTGTACCGTGCCTTTCCCTTACCATAGTATACCTTTTCCCCTTTAGACCCCTTTAGGGCTGACATAGTGAGTTGGCCTAAGGCCAACCTAAGTTTAGACCTTCCCCTGGTTAGTAATCTCATATCAATGTCTCACAGTGTTCACTTATTATGGTTATCTTCCTAATTTATTTGTTTAGATTTATTTCTAGAGTGTCTCATATAGGTATCATTTTACAGAGTTATATTCCTTTCTTCTTCAGGTAAGCTGACAAGCTAATAATTTCAATCAAAGTGAGGTAAAGTTTATTGATCATGTTCTTTATTAAGTTACTATATAAATATCTAAAGACATTTTCCACCCCGCTGTTCATGCTTACTACATGTTCATATATAAAATAATTTCACTACTAACTTTACCGATGAACTTTTAAAAATGATTTTAGTCGAATCCCCCAGAATCGAAAGCCGAAATACTTCTATCTATCAAATTGTGAATCACACATTCACAAACTTGCCCTTAGTGAAAAACTATGTCGCGAAAATTGTCGTTAGTGAACTTTCAATTGCAGGACGGCGATTCGAAAACTATATAGTCATGCACAGCGAGTTGAATAAACCATTTAGGCGCAGTGCCAAAACCACAAAACCAGCGAGTGTGCTTTATGTTATCGAAACTGTGATAAAAATACAATAACCATTCCCTAAAATTCTCCATTTCCTAAAAAATGCGCGAATTTTCATTAAAAAAGTTGTACAAAAGTGGTAGATGTGCAGGTTGTCGTTGTGGAATCATCTAAATTCGATCAGTATTTTCGTTGCAAGAGTCGACGACCATTTTCTTAAAGGCACGGTACACCCAAAAATTTGCTTCCTTGTTTCTTATGTTTTCTGAATCACGTTGAAAAGTTATTCAAAACAATATAGATATTAGAAAAAACGAACAAAACCTAACGTTTTTACATAATTTTGAATTTCGGTCTTCAGATTTGGGTTACTGTAGATGGTTTTCACATAAATTTGTAGAAAACTATGTTAAACTTACATATTTAGTGTTTTCCATTATCAAATATAGTTTTTCAAATAAAAGAATGGAATAAATGATTTTACTTTTCCGAATTTGCTTCATTTTGCCATTTGCGACAGGGTTATAGGGGGAGTTCTAGTTATCACCTCAAATCTAACAACCGATTCTGCGCCCACTGACAACCTAAACAAAGGGTGGCAGACTTTTCAAAAGGCCATAACTTTGCTCAAGCAATGTAAAAAATAGGTTTTCATATTTCAGCCAAGAAAATTTATCTCTATCAATTAAAACATTAAAAAAGAAAAACAATGTTTGAGTGTACCGTGCCGTTAAATAGACGAAAATGACTATTTCGACTCGCTGTGCATGGCTGGCTATTCACAGGGAGTCTGGATGATTTGATGTTCGTTATACTATGCACCGGCATGCATTTTAGAATAGAAAATGCTAGAAAAACATCAAATAAGCCGAGAAATGAGAAATAACAAATGATTTTTACCGACCATGGTTAACTTTAGATGGAATTTATCTTCAGGAAGGTGGTGGAACATTAGGACAAACAGACCCAAATTCTAAGTATTTACTAGGCTAGTGCACATGGTTCAACTATATAGTTTTTATCACTATATCGGGTTTCTTTTTTGCGTATTATTCCATCAATCTTGTGGCGCAGTCCGCAGTCGACTGCTCGAAACCGGCTGCTAAATTTGTGTGTGCAAACCAAGTCTCCAGCCGACAAGAGCCGTTCGTGGAAATACGAGCTATTTATGCCAGATTGGACCGTTTAGCCCGCCGTGGAGTGGATCAGAATAACTTGTTTCTCTCGAAAAAAGTAACACGGCTAGTGTATCATTCAAATAACCCACGACGCGCCAGAATTCAAACTACTCGACGAGACCATCAACGTGCGTTCAAAATTCGACTGTGTTTGTTTAGATTCCGCTGCTTATTTATATTATGCTTACTTTTAGTGGCCATTTGATGCTAGTAATAGTTTATAAATTTATTATCGATCTGACCATCATCTCTTCCATTTCATCTACTATTTCTCATGTCGCTTTTAGTGTCTGCAGTCTCTGGCAGAGAGATCATTGTCGATCACAATCTCGTCTCATTCTCATCAACCAATCAACCAACCTCAGCTGGCAATCACATCATGGAAATATTCTTCGTTTCTCTGCTGTTGGCTTACACAGGTAATATTTGTGGGTATTAACCACAATATCTTTTAATTTGCGATACTATCGAGATGTCAATATTGCTTTTGTTTACTGGGGTAAAACCTAATTTTTATGATTATGCGTTTCGTCTGCCATGCTGCTGTGAAAATACAGGCGATTGTCGCTCCTGTCTTTTTGGATGGTGTTTTTTTTTAATTTATTGAATTGAGTCAAAGTAAGCCTCTGTTTGTAAATATTGATGTCTCATTGACTTTTGGTAAGCAACAGTTGTTCTGGCAAATTCCTCGTGTTGTTCTCGGTATTTTTGCATGAATTGTCGATGAGAACATAATCGCCAATAGTTTAATTCGCATTGTGATCCTGCTTATATGAATCACACCCATTGCCCTTTGTTGCATTATTGTGTAACCCTGTTTTGTATTGTTTTTGAAGGGTAACTTTGCAAAACATTAACACAATATGGAAATAGGTGAAATAAGAACGCGATCTTTAATGCTCTCAATTATTAGAAAGCATGCAACCAGAAATATATTATTTTCCGTCAATTTAAACTTTGGTTTGTATTAATTGTTTTAGCACTAGGAGGAGCCGTTCGTATCACTCCCTGCTTGGATGATTGCTTGTGCGAAGAGGATCCCGTGAGCCCTCTCATTCGTTGTGAAGCTGGCGAAAAGACAGAACTTAGGATTCCAGATGAACCTCTCTACGGTTATGAAGTACTCGGTGAGTAAACAGGTTTTCTGCTATCGGATGCTTACATGGGCTTGAAGATTACGTATAATGCTTTTTTTGTGAGTATGTTTAAAAATGTATAATTCATATGTGCATAAAACCTATAAAGTATGAGGCCTGCACCAGTTTGGAATTTCTGTTTCCCCCTAGCTGGGCCAACCCGAAGTATTATCATTGTTTTCAAATATACTTCGCTTAGAATAGTGAAAGGAAAGAAATTCTTTTATTTCATCAGCATTCCCCCAAATCATTAGCCTATATTCTCTTCATCTTCTATGAGATTCTAATATACTATTTTGAGCATTGCCATGCAACGACATAAGACGTTTGCCATCTCCTTCAATCATGAAGGTTGCTTTTCCCGACGTTAAGGTATGCCCACCTCGTTGCCAGAAAGAAATAACTATATTTTAGTCTATCGATATGGACGGTAATCCATCTTTCGACTGTTCTCAGGTAGCAAAGTTCAAAGAAGCTGGTATCGACATTAAACACGAATGTGATGTACCACTCAGTAGACGATTCGATTGCAAACTCAGTGAGAAGGTAATTGTACTTCAACTTTTATTACGTATCTTGATCTACTGTCAGTGCTCAGTTTCTAACTAGAATGATTATAGGATTGTGATTGGAAATGCAGAGTTTTAAAGAAGATTCGGCAGTGGTGGAGAGATATGAAGGATTTCGCTGTCAGAAAAAGCAAGGACATTGGAATTTATGAAGTATGTTACACCTTCCTCATACAGCAATACATCTGAGTTTTTTAGGATATGGTTCGCGCCCAGAATTGGATATCCACTAAGTATGATACATTCATTCGATCTCTTGGCCTGTAAGATGCAATATTCTACCACATATTTGAAGATTTTTTTTGTATCTGTTTACTTGCTTTTTTTGCCTTATTGCCCCTACTGATACGAGTGTTAATACTGGATAAGTTGCATATTACTGATTTTTTTTTTCAATAAAGCATAATTATTTCTAATTTGTTTACAGTGGGGAAACACTTTTGTAAATTTGTATTGTGAACTGACAGCGCCCATTTAATCGTGCAATGTTGTATAAACACATGAAATGATAAATGTAAAACACTATACTTGCAAACATAGAGACCTATAGTGGAAGGGATTTATAAAGTAAATAATATTTGACAATTTGCTGCACGATGTTTGGTGGGTTAGGAACTATTTAGGTTTCACAGGATGAGCCCTTTTACATTTATCAGTTAATGTTCCGAGCTTTAAAAAAGCAGACTACGTTCAATATATAATGTAAGTTAGAGAATAATACCCATACAAGAAAAGGTGGGTGGTATATATTGTGTTCTAGAAAAACCCGTTTAAACTGAGGAATACTGCTAAGAATTAATGTAATATTATAGCACCGGTAGATAGATGACAAGATATTTGAAATGACAGAAAGTCAGTAGGTATACATGAGTTGACTGATAGAGAAGGCACTTTGTAGGACAGAACAGACCGTCCATCTAGAGAATTATCCGACTATTGTCACGCTCCATATAAGACGAAACGTCCGAAGAATAACTGAAAGTTAACGGTTATAAAAGTAATGTTATTTAGCATTGCGGTTAAATGATCAGTGGATAGCTTTACAAATTTCACATATAGCTAGCTACTTCTAGTTTCGTTGTACTCCGCGTTTTATATACTTGTGTGAGAGCAGATCATAATTATATATTTGGTTGGATTAATTCTGGAAGAGCTTACCCTCCAATTCGAACTGTGGTCTCGACTCGATCTCTCGGTCTTAAAGGTCTCCGACGGGGTAATGAACGCGGTCGAGTGTTAGATGGCCTGATTCTAGACATCGCCCTGGCTCTTTCTATAGATTGTGAAGAATTGATTAGTTGTGAATTTGGAAGGAGCGGTTGTTGTGATTCGCCTTCCGACCCACTGAAATGCAATAACTTAGCTTAAAGGTGTTTTGTATTTAACTTAGAACCAGCCGCCTTCGGCGTCTTCGCCACCAACCATCTGATCTAACAATCGTAAATTGCTATTGCTACAGCCTTCGGCTGCTTTGTCGCCGGTATTGAAATATATCTTCTCACAACATTTTTTATGATTCTTATATTAACTGTTGCACACTCAGTAAGCCTACTCGACTCACGTGTACCATATTTTTTGTAACCAAAGCTAATCATATTTATTTTACAGTTTCGAAAGTTTCATACAGAACCTTTCCTAACATCTCTATTTGAAAAGTTTCATTATGAAGTATCTGAGAGAGCAAAATAAAAAAAAACCCAATTGCAAAGAATAGGTTTTACCTAGAGTTGACCGCCCCAAACAAAACAGCGGTGATTGTGCAAAATACGGTCAGAAGGTTCGAAATGATAACATAGAACACAAAAACCTACATAGTTTAACAGATATTTCAACTGAAAACCTTACAGCCCTTACTCCAAAAAAAGAGTTGCGGGGTTAGTGATTTTTTGGGCGCTTAAGCATAACATTGTTGTTCTAGTATTATTTTAGATATGTCTAATTATGGACGGCAAAGATATTTAAAATTTACTTTTATTATAATTCAGAATATTTAGAATAGATAAAGATATTTACAATCCGGAACCTGTCTAACAGGTTAACATGCATTGTTGTTGATGTAAGAGAGGTTGGGGGCTACTAACTAACTTTACCTTGATTGTAAGTTATACCCGTTGACAGTAAAGAGAAGCTTAATATTTTTGAAAAATGAAAGGATGAGAGTTTTGCATGGAAGTAGATTTGGGTAATATAATAATATTATAGCACCAGTTTTACCAATTAGATATAGCCTAGAGTGAGATTTGTCGAACTAGTCACAGTTTTCATCACTCTGAACTAGAAATTATTCTTTCGCTCTGTTGTGAAGAATGGACAAAAAAAGTTAAGTAAAGAGCAAGCATCATCTAAAACCACTCTCTTTGAGCTTGTTCGTCGAAACAAAATTCGTTTTTGTACCAGCCTTGGATAATAATACCCCCCAGTGAAGTATACTAACTAACCTTTGTGTGTCGTTAGACTTGTTATTAGCTTCTACTTTTGGATATTGTTTATAGACAACATCAAATTGACAAAGAGGACATCTTCTGTTAGATAATAACCACGGATCTACACATTTAGGATGGAACTCGTGTCCGCAGAACAGAACCCGTAGTTCACTGCCTTCAACATACTCATCCAAACAGATTGCACATCGCTCCTAAAATATACAATTTTACATTCTAAATAAGTAATATTCACTGGCAAATAATTCCTGAAATGTTCTTTCAATCGTATCTTAGTTTTACATATATACCATCCAAAACATATGCTTTCTCACCCATTCGGGATATTGTATATTTTGCCTAAGTGATCCGGGTCTTGAAAAGAAGTGCACTTGCCTGTCCATTTACAGTGTGTGCTACAGAAGCTAGTGATCCGAATACGGGCAGGTAACTAGAGCGCACTTTTCGAATCCGACTGAAACTTCGCTTCTTGTCGCCCTGAAATTAATTCTTATTATCTTTTATATTGTCATATTTTGTTTATTAATAAACCGTTAGCAGAACAGGTTGTCTTCAACATATTCCGTTTGTTCGGAGCGAAGCTACTACGCATGAAGCTTGAGACGCTAGGTTACCTTTTGTATTTTTCTGATTTCCATTTTATTGACCGCTGATCGAGCTAATGTTCTCATCCATATTTCTCTGTGCATATTTGGTCTCCAGCGGATTTTCAAGAAGACGATTACGGTAATGAAGAGTACCAATAGAAGAAGAAGTGCTATTAGAGCAAGATTTAGCAGTGTCGGCCGAAAAACCTAAGTCAGTTTAGGTAAGACTAGTAAAATATACAGCTGCATAGTTAATGTATAATAATTAGTTATCCCTAATGATGAATATACACAAGATTACAAATCTAGATTAAATTGATTAGCCCTTTCTGAACACATATAAGCATCATTATAATAACTACATAATTATTAATGTAACATTGTATAATATGGTTATTTCCAGCTCAATAAGAAATGTTATTTCTTATAAGCAATATATTTTTCTTATATTACCTGCATCTTCAGTATTGTACTGCTCTTTTGATCTACAAAACTGAGCCGGATATTGGCTGCCGAGCCCTGACTGCCGGCCTTATGTAACTGCTCCCGCAGACGTTCTGTCTCATTGTCGTCCAGAACAACTACCGGGATTCTAGAGGAGCGTAACTAAATACAATTTTTTTTGTATTATTGTTATTATTATTGTTGTTATTATCATTATCATTATTATTAATGGTACTAACCTTAAGGGGTTTGGGGTTCCTATGGAGACTTGAAGATGGTCCTACAATAAGGGCAAGTGCACCTGACTTCTCAGCAAAACGAGCCTAAACTATCAAATTTGCGTAAGTATTGAAAGCAGTGAATAAATGTATTATCTGGTAGTCACCTAACAAACTTTACCACCCCTAAATGTAATGAATATTATATATATTTAAGTAATTTTAAATAATATTACCTGATTATCAATAGCTACACATCCTGTTAGAAAGGGTTGTACTTCATCAACAAAAACAACCGCTACATGGGCAAAAAGAGTCCTGTCAAGACCCTTTCTACGAGCATCGCAGGCACGAAAAGTAGAAACCTAAATAAAGATAAGTTTTTTTATGAAAATATAGAAGTAGTAATACTTTAACGTAACAATGCTAGAATGATTGTTCCATCTGTATTCCAAGTTTTAACTTTAATGCCACCCAGATTGTAAACAAAATGTAAATATTTTTATATTTTTTCTAACTGATTGATTATTAGCCAAATTATTTCATCTTAGAAGTTTAAAAATGCTGAATTTCCCTTAAAAGTAAAGTTAACACTTGGAATTTAGGAATGCTATCTGTATATTTGTTTATATTTATTTATTTATCTCACATATGGTGTAGAGTAATATTAAAAACGGCCTCTCTTAGGGGCTATAAATAATAGACAATTTCAGTTTTGTCTTTGATGTCGCCGATCGGGGCCGCGAGCACACTAGCACAAGATACGCAGAATTCCGCCACCCAGGCATAAAATACGATCGCCCACGAAGGATAAGGGTCCCAGTCTAGCCAGCCACTATAAACTAAGAGGCACGGCCCGCTTTATCCCTATTCAAAACCGGTCTGATGAATAAAAGATAAGAGCAATTACTTGCGTTATACAAAACTACCAAAGTTTTAAGGAAACAGGGTAAAGACAACGTAACCTTACGTATTTTGCATATGCCATAATAAACTGTAAATTAGGGTGGAGAGGGACCACCCCTGCTGTAAATAACAGGCCGGGTGTATTCTTAGGTTTGGTAAGAGTTAAATACTATAAATTATTTGAGAATGGAATAGCATCATTTTAATACGTCGCCCTCGTTTATTGTTAATAATCGTACACTATATTTTATTTAGCTGTATATGTGACCTCAGTGTAAACATATGTTACCCTACAGTGCACAGTTATTTGTAAACATAATACATTTAAGAGAAGACCGCCACAGAGAAAAGTGTTGACAAAAATAACTCTAAATAGTTCCACATGTGCTTTAATGATTGTTTAGAGTAAGAGAATATAAAGTCTATTTTTAAAATTGTGAGCATAATCTATTAGATTCAAATATTTGCCTATATTTTGTTTCTTATAAGACTTCGGGTTTCCTTTATACTGTACAGTTTCATTTAAAGTAGATTTGTTTTTTTCTGAAACCCTTTATAGACTTGTAGTTGGTTCGAATACGATTTCTCTAATATATTAGTGTCCCCCTTTTCATATAGAAAGACCGCCAATGTTGTTAAATAGCACGGCGAACTAATAAAAAAAGTCGTAAGGTTCTTTTAATTCCGACCTCGAAGCCGCCAGGTGCATATTTCCCATAAAATATATCGCCTCTAACAGTAGCCCTAAATCATTGGGTTATTGCTTGGCAGCCCCCTCCAGTGGTACAGAGATGAAGATAAACTACGAGGCTGCCCATTATTCATACTATTAACTACGTATTCGTAATGGGTGGGTTACATAGATTCAAAAATACATTAATGGAGGACCACATTGGATCTTTACTTTATCTCAACATAAAGTTTAATTGATGCAAACATGGTATCTATAGAGTCTAGCAACATAAAACTCATTTATGTACTATTCTTATCTATGCAGTTTAGTTATATTTGCAACCCCTTTAGTTATTTTACGGATTCCAAACAAGGGGCTCCGTTTTCTCGACGGACTGAAGTCAATTCACGGTCTAATTCTATTTCACTCCACAATTACAAACGAGAATGCCCCCGCCCCCCTCCCCAAAACACAGAGACACAACACATTACTATGTATTTCTCTATAGACCACCCAAGATGTTAAGGAAATAAAAACGATCTCTATATGGGAGGTATCCACACTTCCGGTGTAACCTAGGGTGTGTACTTCTTCTTTCTTCTTCCCACAGCTCATTTTGGAATAACGGATGGTAGCGCAGTGGCAATAAAGGGTTACGCGGCGTTAAATATTTGTTTGAAGTTTCGTCAAATGTGAAATAGGTCCCTAGAGACAACCGCAGCGACCCGAAGAAAGATGCTTGAAATTATTCTTTTACTTCAGAAGAATTACTTGAATGATAGTAAGAGAAGGTCAAATGTAAAATAAAAACATTAAGCTAACCTCAGTGGAGGTCTTAAATATTGTTAATGGGTGGTATTGCGATAAGTTTTCCACTAACAAGATCTATATATTATATACATTTGGGGTTCAATGAAGACCTTGAAAATGGCATCTCAAAGAGAACATTTATTAAGTTAATGGGAGGCAAGCGAACGACTGGGTGGTTTGGTGAAAAGATTTGTCCCTTTAAAATATATACTTAACATTATTAATCGGGATAAATATTTTTATTTCAACTATAGTTCCTTACTTTAGGTCACGAAACTACCCACCAACATTTCAATCTTGCAGAATAGCCGCTTATTTTGCTATATATCTTTTGTTCATTTGTTGCGATCCGAAGCGGCCACCCCGAAGAAAATGGAAATTTGTTTGAAAATAAGGGAGAAGGACCACCAACGAAGATGAGCCGCAGCCCCTTTTGAGAGCAGCGAAATGGAGGCTAATTTAGCCAGATGGAATAGAAAAGAAACAAACTATAATAGTTGGTTAAGAATGAATAAATATTAAATGTCCTATAAGCAATAATCTTCAAACTATATCTATATCTATCTACAACCATAAGTAGAAGTTATGGCTTCACAAGTTTTGTTTCTACCTTTAGTTATTACAAGTTATTTAAATAACTGTTTTGCCTAATAAAATACTAAAATATTTGTTTTCTTTTAGTGTGGCTCTTTCCGGATCAGCTGGCGGAAACAATTAACCTGACCTCACTGCAGAATTACCGTTTTCTCAAAGAAAATGTTCAGCACCAGGTGTTTTTAAAGTAATTAGCGTGAATTAACGTCTTGTGTGGTGGCAAAAATAATATATTAAGAATGATTATACCATGAATTACACACAAGTCGAAAGGATTGTTAAGAATATAAGAAATAAAAGTCAGTTTAGCTGTAGCTTCTATAAAAAGCCTTATAATATTAAAAAAAGACTCACCTGAACAATATTGCCATTGGTTTCATAATTAACTCCGGTAGGCGAATAAGTACCGAATAGACGAACATCGGATTCCTTTGAATAAGAGAGTATTAAGTCGACATTCTCCGTTAAAATTGTACGATCTGCAGGTCTAGCGAGCACTGTAGGTAATATTAAAAGTAGTTTGAATAAGAACAGCATATTTGTATTATGTAGATGTTGTTTGGCTGACATTAGTTGAACATCTGCAAAGAGCTCATACTAAAGGGGGCGGTGCTATGAGACACTGTGTTATACACGAATATACACCAATAACCTAATCTCAGCAGAAACAAAACTGACAAAATAGTTTAATATTCAGACAGAACAATAGATTATCTGAGCATTCAGCACGGTAGTACTATAGCTGGCTTTTTATTACTTTAAAAGAGACCTCGGGAGAGATTACTGCTGATTTGAATAAGTAGAAATAGAAAAAAAGGAGAAAGTCTCTGAATACAAAAAGAACAGTCTAGTAGAAGCAACAACGATGTTTGCAGCTCTTGAAATTCGTATCAAACTAAACGTTCTAATAGTCATGCTAGTTCTCGGATACTTTACAAGATAATAACTAGGTTTAGTTTAAAAAGATATTGGGTGGTCCGACAGCCCTAGCATCTCATAAGACGTAATCAAATGTTATATAATCTGAATGTATGTTCATTAACCATCGCCGAGTGCAAAAATAGTTAGAATAATGGGTGGTCCGGAAATGAAAGGGAAATGAGTTGAATATTGATGGAGTATCATACTAAATAATGTATTTAAGCAATAGATTGTACTGGAACGGTCCATGTCTAAATGTATCTATATCTTCTTAGATTAGTTTTAGATATGTTACAAGACATATTCCGAAGTTATTAATAAATAAAGCCCCACAGATAGTTAAATCGGCTAAGAACGTTTTTACTCTGCTGGGTACTTTCGAAACAGCTATTAAAGGTTCAAAATATGAGTATCTAATAAAGAGATCTTATTAATTAACATAAATATCATACTCATATCGGCTAGAGCTCTTTGCTAACAGGATAGTAATCCATCATATATACTTTTTTGATAAAATCTACGAGTTAAATAACCAGTTAACCACATATCAACTATAACTTATTATATAAACATTATTCATATTCTTAGGATATTCAACTCAATACAATTTATCTACTCTAACCGGGTTAGATTGTCATGAATATACTAAAATATAAACAACATTAGATAAATACAAATATCTTCTAGGTTATTATATTTGATTGTGAGCGACTGAATGACACCTGGTTACCCATTTTGTGTAGTTTTCTATGCAGATTATGCAAAAACAGACTGCCTTTACACCATTTCTACCTAACATAATCGGCAAATGACGCATGTAAATAACGGAGTAACTTTGTTAGTTACAGACTACACCAAAAACAGCATAAACTCTACCAACAAGGAATTAAGCAATGCGGTATAATAGTAAGGTACCACTCTAGATGTCCAGACTTCTACGGACTATAAATATACAAATCACTAGAGTTCGGCGGCCTGGGATGCTAATTGGGCCATCCACCGTCCCAAGACCAGACCCGGTCTGGCCCAACACGGTGGCCCAATGATATTCTTCAAAGTACGGACCCGGTCTGGCACGAGATCACTGTCAATCAGGCTCAAACCCTCAACTGTAAAAATCACTTATCTCTAGTCCACTAAACTGGGCTGGTAATAAATGTGAAGATATGTGCGCTATGGTCAAGATGTGTGCAAATCACCACCGTCTATTAGAGACAGTCTAAATTACAGCACAAGTTGTAGATGTTGATCGCTTCTTTAGATTCTAGCGTTTTTCAATGGGAATAGTCGAACAATAAAGAGATCAAAGACAAATAAAACCCCTTTGCGGCAGCTTAAAAAGGTAGTCGAGCTGTTAAAATAACCGCTACGGGGTTTTATTTTGTATTCAACAATCC